>SKCR01054413.1:0-30155 GCA_019454045.1 Zanthoxylum bungeanum | reverse complement strand
GCAAATAGTGACGCTATGGGTCATATTATCCAACAGTTATTAGTGTTGTGTTTGCGGTTATCTACATACTATTTTGGATTTGATCCGTAAATACTTAGACAACTTAGAAGCTGAAGCACAATGTTGAACAACATTTGAGTCATATTGATGTAGAATTAGTTCTCTAAAAAAAATATGAATGATGCTGGCTAAGGAAAATATTGTGTTTACAGTTGTCTATTAGTATTTTTGGATTTGATCCGTAAATACTTAGACAACTTAGAAGCTAAAGCACAATGTTGATACGACATCTGTGTCATATTAATGTAGAACTTAGATTCTACAAAACTATTAATGATGCTGGCTAAGGAAAATGATCATGTTTGTTGGACAAACTCAATCTGTCATAGCGGGCTTACTTGTTGTTACCTACCTCTTGAGTGCTAGGTGAGTTCTTGAGGGCCATGGTATGTGATACACATTAGGATGTGTATATGATACCATGGAATTTCACTAGATCAAGTGGGAGAAATTGTTAGGGTTGGTGCTCTGAGCGCCAATCCGTATCGTGTTTATGTCTGATTCATGAATACGAGCAATACCTTTTTCCATAATATTACTAATTTAAATGGTAGCACCACTTTTCTTTTATATATATATTCGATCTAATTTCAATTAGATTGATTAGATTGAAACTAAATCTGGTTTAGTGATATGTGTTGGACAATTGTGACCCATATCATCACTATTTGTAAAACACATTGTGGTTTTTGTATAAATTAACTATGTGACAAAAGAAATTTCCATTTTATCATTTTGTAATTAGATTACTTGAATATATAAATGATAAAAGTCCTTATGATTAGTTCCGGATTATAAGATATGAGACAGTATCAATCCACTAAAGGTTTAATCATTAAATATCCCTAGTCATAGTTATATCGAGACTGGACATCGATAATGCGGAATAGTTCTCATATATTTGGGTATTGGATACTCATGCAAGTGTAATAGGAGGTTTTGTTTACTGATGGTACGGAAACAACTTCGCTCTGCATAGACCCCTCGGAATCTCACTGGTAGTATGACTATGTGTCTATGGGAATCCGAATCAGGGTAGGTGTATTTGGTCTTAACCCGAGACTTTTATCGCTAATACTTACGACAATCAGTATGCTTTGGTTTTGGTCGTCCATAGCTTTAACAGGCTCTGTGTACGCCTCTTCTGGGTTTATTGAGAAACGTAGTATATTGGGTGTGATGTCAAGATGGAAGTATCACTTCAGTCATATGTAGATGATGATGTAGAGTTCTAATATAGGTCCCAAGAATCATGAAATCAAGCACAAAATTCGTATGAACACATCAAAGGAGTAAGGCGAAAAAATAACTCACATTGAACGGTTGAGATGCGAAGAACAAGCTGCGTTTTAGCCTCCCTCCAGCTCACGGCAACAGCTCTCCAAGGCAGTGGGCTGCTCGGTTTTGACTGGTTTGGTTCCTCCATGATTCGGCCATTGATGAACACCATGGAAGCTCAAAGCTTCAAGCTCCAAAATTGATTCCAAGCTCATAAATTCGTTTCCCTATCACCTATGTATAACCTAAGGTGTGTGCTAGCACTCTTCATCTTCCTTTATTCTCGGTCAAACCAGAAATTTGAGGAAGAAATCGGCAGTGAGCCGTGAGAGGGAGAAGAGAAAATGGAGGGAAGAAAGGTTTCCCCTAGAAACCGTGAAAGTGGAGAGAGAGTGGGAAAAGAAAAATATATTGGTTTTTATATTTTCAAAATAAAATCATTTACCAAATTCTTTTTCAATTTCCATTTACCAAAAAGTCAAAAAGCAAAACAATAATTGCTTTTCAACTACCACATCAATCAATCAAACCAAGTGACAACTTGTCACATCACTCAAAGTGACATTTGATTTGACGCTTGATGTGACTAGCGATTTGATGCTCGATTTGGCTTGCGTGCCGCACTCAAATTCGAAATGCGAATGCGCTCGCAAACAATCCCGGGCTCGGGTTCGCTAATTCCAAATTAACGAATTTTCCGTCGCGTCGTAATTAAATGATTACGCCTAGCGAATTCACTATTCACGTCGCTAACGAATTAATTCTAAATTAATTCGTTCGCCCGAATTAAAATCCAATTTTAATTCCGCGTCGAAATACAATTTCTAATAATATATCAAATATATTATTTTATCGATTAATTCCAAATTAATCGTTCTCTCTCTTTTAATTAATATTTTATCCCAGATAAAATATCTCTGTGATTAATCCCAGATTAAATTTTCTCTCTCTTCTAATTAATCCCAGATTAATTAAGTGCGAGTTATACGTCATCGGTGAATCTTCGGGAAGCGACCCATGAGATCTCCGGATATGTTGGCAGTAAATACGGTCGTCGGACTATCCGAACACGTAAGTACCTCGTACTACGTTTATACCGATTTACAAGACAAGGTTGGCTTCTAGCAAAGCGCCATGCCTACCCAATTCTCCAGAAATATTCTTACAGGAATATATAGATCTGTATCAAGCGTAGTATACCGTAGTATTGTGTATATCAGCCCAGTATCGGATAGTCACGTGTTAGGGCTGGGGCCGGATAAGTGTTTGCCCCGTCCGAAGCACATGTCGGATGTCTGGTAACTAGTCTCTATAATCGGATATACATGACCTTGTCATAATATCCCGATGACCGGCCAGCACTTAAGAGCACTAATACCGTATCCTGCGTGACATCATCTCCACTATGACTGGAGTGATACTTCCGTCTCGACATCACACCCAATACATTACGACTCTCTGATAAACCCAGAAGTGGTGTACGCAGAACCGGTTAAAGCCCTGTACCACCAAGACCAAAGTCTATCGATTATCGTAAGTATTAGCGATGCAAGCCTCAGGTTAAGACTATATACATACCTACCTTGATTTCGGCCTCCCATAGACACATAGTCATAATACCAATGGGATTCCGAGGGGTCTATCCAGACGAAGCTGTTTCCCGTACCATCGGTGAAACACAACCTCCTATCGCACTTGCATAAGTATCCTATACTTATATATATGAGAACTATGCCGTTGTGCCCTCACAACGCGCACAAGTGCAATACTAGCCTATTCCGCATTATCGATGTCCTGTCTCGATATATACTACGACTAGGGATATTTAATGATTAATCCTTCGTGGACTGATACTGTCTCATATCATTCTCAATCCAGGAACTAATCATATGGACCTCTCTTCATTTATACATCTAAGGTGATCTAATCACAAATTATGAGAGTACAATCTCCTTTGTCACATAGTTAATTTGTACACAACAACACAACATATCACAAATAGTGACGCTATGGGTCATAATTGTCCAACAGATGATCACGCAAAGATACATAACTGGTACTCTATTATGTTACAACTATCGGGATAATATGACAAGGTCATGATTATCCGATTAAAAAGACTAGTTGCTAGTGATCCGATATATGCTTCGTACGGGGCAGACACAACTCAAGCCCCAGGCCTAACATGTGACATCTGATACTGTATCGTAATACGCAATACTTAGTATACTACGCCTGTTATAGATTATGTATTCCTTAAAAGAATATTTCTGGAGAATTAGGTAGGCACGGTGCTTTGCTAGAAGCCAACCATGTCTTGTAAATCGGTAAGAACGTGGTACCGGGTACGCACGAATTTGGATAGTTCGATGACCGGATTTACTGCCAACGTATCCAGGGATCTCATGGGTCACTTCCCGAAGATTAACCGATGACGTTTGACTCGAACAGAATTAATCTGAGATTAATTATGAGAGAGAGAAAATTAATCTAAGATTAATTACGGCAAGAATTTATCTGGGATAAAATTTGAATAGTAGAGAGAGAACGATTAATTTGGAATTAATCGATTAAATAATATATTTTATATATTAAATTGAAATTAGATTTCATAACAGAATTAAAATTGGATTTTAATTCAGGCGAACGAATTATTTAGAATTATTTCGCGAGAGACTTTCGTAATAATTTTGCGAGGATTATTATTTAATTAAATTTGATATAATTAAGTCGCAATGGAAAATTAATTAATTCGAAATTAAAGAACCCGAGCCCGAAGTGTGTTAAGGCGGGCCACTCGGATTTTGAATTTAAAGTGGGGCCCACCTAGTCACATCACTAGTCAACTTTATCACTTTAGGTTGATAGAAGTTGGTAGTTGTTTGCTTGTAATTATAAAGCTTATTTTATTGATGTGTGATAGACCTTTACTAACTTTGGATATTTGTTATTTTGGTATATCGATTTTGAAAAATCAAAAACACATCACACTCTCTCATTTTCCTCACTATTGCCATGAAACACTTCTTTTCTTCTCTCAAAATTGGCGTGTACCTAGGGTTCATAGTTCATGATTTTTGTTTCAAAATCTTGATTGCTAGCACAACAAATGAGTCAACAAATGTGAAAGGGAAACCATACCCTAGAGTTTGGAATTCAAAATTTAAAGCTTGGAGCTCAACATTCATACAAAGGAGGCAAATTTTTGAAATCTCTACATCCTACTTAGCCGATCAAAGTAAGTGATTTTCTGCACACTTATCTTGAATTATTCACATAATTTTATGCTTAATAGATCATTGGCATGTTCTAGGAACCCAACAATATGTATATATATGAGACAAGACCCCATGATTTACAACGTAGTGCGCAGTTACAACATAGTTTGTAATTAATATTGGGAAGTGTCACTATAAGTTGTATATCCTTAAATTAAGTTCCTGGTCAAGATTTACTGACACGGGTCGATTAGTAAAATCCTATGAGACCAGTACATGTCGTATATCGAACTTGGTCCGATGGTTTATCCCAGTGAACCATGAGTCTTGGGAGACTCGTATAGACGTGTAGGTGTTTATTTGATAAACACTGAATGACTCACTGAATATTTCCTAATATATGGTACACCAACGTCAATAGGAATCCTCTTGGGTTGAGTAGCATATTGATTCTTTGACTTGAGATACCATTGTGGATATATGAGTTATCCTCTACATTTAGATGGCAGTCATGTCACCGATCTATTTATATCAGACCTCCACCTGTTCATTGGGTGTGGACTCATGCTCATTGTATCTTGTGAGTATCAAGAAAGGATCCGTAAGTTCTGTGTACAAAGCATATGTAGTCCATAATTGATTAGCAATCTGTTAAATCTATGGCCATAGTATACTTCAGAAGTGAGTTACGAATATTATTTAGAGATTTCTAATAGATACGTCGACAGGATTATTCTTATAGAGATTTGACATTTATATCTATATCTCTGGGATAATCCGGATACCTGTGACGTAGGGATTATACGTATGCAGTGACCTTGACCTGTATGATTCAGCGAAGCGGGGTTTACCGTTATACCTATGATGCTTGGTGACCATGACATTGTTGGGCTCGTAGCCCGTAGCGACTACGGATTAGCCCTCATGAGACTAAACCAGAGAATAAAGGTGTCGCCACCCAGTGTGAATAGGGAAAGATTTACGGCCGCACTCACCCCTCACATTGGAATAACCTCAAACCTTTGGGTTCAGAATAGTCTCTTACTTATGCCAGTATAATGGACGGGTTCACACAATGGTATAACCAAGTCTTATGCAGTTCATGCAAAGTAATTCAAATAAAACACGAATTTTCACACCCATAAATGTTAATAATCACAATAACATAGTTCCAAAAGCATATTAAATTAAGAAGTACAAGATGGGATAACGAAAATTATAATAAACAATCAAAAGCATGAAAAGCTTCAATAAATAAATAGCAAACAAAAGGGTTAATCACGCATGTATGAGTATTTCTCGAGTGGTACGTGGAGTTGTATCCCAAGTACAGACCGCACCACCGTCCATTCGGATTCGACTACGAAATTTACGTCTAGGTTTCCATCCTATATATCGCAAAGGATAATAACATACATAATCATCAATGCAATGTAATCGGACATAAAAATAGACATGAAAACATATAACAATGCATATGCGTATAATCATCAACATGAACAAAAAAATAAACAAAATGTAGGCGAAATAATAAAATAACGATAAATAAATAAAAAGAAAAATAGCAAAATAAAGGCGAAGTAAATAACAAAAAAGTGGCTAAGTAGATAAAAAAGATAACACTAAATAGATTAAAAAAATAACAAAATACCGAAGAAAGAAAAGAATGTGAACATAAATTTGGCCGTCTTTGATGTAGGACTTCACATACCCGACTGGACGTATTTCACGTCCAGCCAGGCATGCAGCGTCAAGAACTATAAAAATAAATGTGGTAAGAGGTCTTACCTTTTAAGTTGCTTTCTCAGAAGTGTGTTAGGCCGTCGCCGGAAGGGTCGCTGGTTCGCTATTTCTGCTTGCTGGTTCGCTGTTTTGCTATTTTTTATTTATTATTTTCTGGTTGCTGTTTTGGTTGTTTTCTGGTTGCTATTTTGGTTGTTTTCTGGTTGCTATTTTCGTTGTTTTTTGGTTGCTGTTTTCGGTGATTGGCTGCTATTTTTTTGTAATTGGTTGTTGTTTTCTTTTTCCTGGTTTCAGTGATTCTCTTCACTGTTTTGGTTGTTTTGTTCTGCTGTTTTGGTTATTTCTCTCACTGTTTCTCAATCTTTTGTTTTCGGTGATGGCTGGTGTGTGTTTTTGGGCTTCTGTTTTGGTTGTGCTGTTTCAATTTTGGTGTTTCTATTTTGGTTGTGCTGTTTCAGTTTTGGTGTTTCAGTTTTGGTTATGTTGTTTTGGTTTTGGGGTTTGTTTTTGGGTTGTTGTTTTCTATTTTGGGGTTTGTTTTTTGGTTGTATTTTTCTGTTTTGGTCTCTATTTCGGTGGTGGTTGTTTTAGTGGTTTCAGTTTCTTGTTGTTTTTCAGTGATGGTAGCTATTTTTATCTCGGTTTTTGTTGTTTTCTCTCGGTGGCTGGCTGCTTTTTTTGGTCGATTATTTTCTCGGTGATGGTGGTTGTTTTTGTCTCGATTTTGGCTGGGTTTTTTTGGTTGTTTCTCTGTCAAAGAAGAAGAAAGAAGCCCTAGGTTTTTTTTGTTGGTGGTTTCCGTCCAAGCCTCATCAAGAAGATGATTTTAGGTCCCTTTTATAATGATTTGAAGGGATCTCCAAATAGGGAAACAAATCATGTTGATTTGGGGGATATATTCTCAAATTATTTAGGGAATACATGTTGGTCAATTATGACCCATAGCATCATTATTTGTACAGATCATGGTGTTGTACAAATTAACTATGTGACAAAGGAAATTGCCATTTTATCATTTGTAATTAGATTACCAAGATATATAAATGATAGAAGGTCTTTATGATTAGTTCCGGATTGAGATGATATGAGACAATATCAATCCACGAAGGTTTAATCATTAAATATCCCTAGCCTGAGTATTATCGAGATTGGACATCGATAATGCATAAAAGACTAGTATTACACTAGTGCGCATTGTGGGAGCATAACGACATAGTTCTCATATATTTGAGTATAGGATACTCATGCAAGTGTAATAGGAGGTTGTGTTTACCGATGGTAAGGAAACAGCTTCACTCTGGATAGACCCCTCGAAAATCCATTGGTAGTATGACTATGTGTCTATGGAAGTACGAATCAGGGTAGGTGTATTTGGTCTTAACCTGAGACTTGCACCGCTAATATTTGCTACAATCAATATACTTTGGTTTTGGTCATCCAGGGCTTTAACATGTTCTGTGTACGCCTCTTCTGGGTATATTGAGAATCGTAGTGTATTGGGTGTGATGTCAAGACGGAAGTATCACTCCAGTCATAGTGGAGATGATGATCACGTAGGATATGGAACTGGTGCTCTTTTGTACTGCAGTCATCGGGATAATATGATTAGGTCATGATTATCCGATTATAGAGACTAGTTACCAGAGATCCGATATGTGCTTCGTACGAGGCAGACACAATTCCTGCCCCAGGCCTTACACGTGACATCTGATGCTGGATCGTAATACGCAATACTACTTATACTACTGTAGGCACTGTGTTTCTGCATGTAAGTCCCGATGATGAGTCTCATTTAGAGGCACTACCTTTTAAGTCACAGAAGTCGCGGGAAACGGACGTCAGAATGGAAGAGTCAAGAATTGACATTTTTGTTGGACTTAATTCACTCGTTTCGCTTCGGGTTCGCTTGCTGAACCTTTGTTTTAAAACATATTCTTAGCCCAAGACCCCGCAAGACACACACCAAGCCCATCTCACCCAAGCCCAATCCAAGAAATAATTAAAACATATTGAAAACACAAATTAAATTAAATTAAATTAAAACCAATTAAAATCTAATTTAATTAAATAAATCTCTTCCTAATTTAAAAAAATTCACTCACCAATTTAAAGAAATTCCCCACCAAAATATAAATATTCTTTCCCTTTATAAACTAATTAAATCTATCCCTAATCTAATTGATTTGTTTCCTTTTCAAAACCCATGCATAACCCTAATACTCCACTATAAAATAAAACACAAATCAACACCACGAGGGCTCTCCACTCTCATGGAAAAGACAATAACACAAAACCCTAAGCTAGCCATCTGATTCTCGGCAACATGTGAAGCCACAAACAAAATACCAAACACTGAAACCCTATTCTCTCTCACGGCCCTCTGCCCTCATCACTCATGCCATTAGCCTTCATCCATCAGCCCTCATCACTCACGCCATTATCCTTCATCCATCAGCCCTCATCACTCACGCCATTAGTCTTCATCCAACACGTCCTCAAGCCACTTAACTCCTCACGCCCAGCACCCTCAAAAATATTAAATGCAAGCCAACAGCCCTTAAGCGCAAACCAACCTGCCACCCATTCACTCAACCAACCTACTTGTTACTGCCTTCATCAACCCCCACGAAGCACCCCTATTTCACGTCCACACAACGACAAACAACCTTTAACGCCCACTGCCAACAACGACAAACTGCCTTCAACGCCTAAGACACTGCCCTCACAAACATCACTCATTGACACATAAAAAAAGGCCACCAAACCGAGCAAAGCAACACATACCCAAGTTATGAACAACCACACGCACCATAGACTACAAGCCACCAATAGCCCCCAAACTACCGAGAAGCCAAATAGTGAACAAATAGTCTACAAATTGCACAAAAACTGGCCACAAACCCTTCCAAAACTGCCCAATAAAACTGCCCTAAAACTGCCTAAAACTGCATTGCAGTAACCGAAAATACACCAAAAAAATAGTAGCCTTTTACCGCAAAATAGTGACTGAAAACAGCAGCAAAATAGCAGCGAAACGGAGCGAAAACAGCGGCCCAAACAGTGAAATAGTGAGGGAAAATGTGAACCAGTGAACCGGAGAAGTTGCAGAGCATCAACCCTTCCGACGACCGTGTACCGTACTTCCGAGAGTCGACATAAAAGGTTAGACCTGAGGGCACATTTCTTATTTATTTTTATTCATATTTTAATTGTTTATTGAATTTTCTTCGCATGAGAGTCGTTGGTTAGTGTGTGTTGTGGCCCTTGAATGAATGGAAAATGTGTCGTCTCTCGTGGTATATAGGATGGAAACCCAAACGTAAATTCCATAGCCGAATCCGAATGGACGGTAGTGCGGTCTGTACTTGGGAAACAACTTCACGTGCCACTTGAGCAAACGACACATGTTTCACTTTGCTTTTGTATCTTGTTCGTTTGTTATTCGCATTTTATTATTCCGCCATTTACTTACGTACGTTGTGTGTTTATGTGTTGAGGATATAGTGCGCATGGGCAAATCAAGTTGGATTAAAGGTCCTCCAATTTGAGGGATAAAAAGCCTAAGGGCTACCTTTGCCACGACATTTTGCCGCGCTGGACGAAGTATGTTTGGTTGAATGTGAGATGTGTTTAACCGAGCATACGAAGTCCTATATTGTTGTCTTTATTTTTTATGCATTGTGATGTAATGCGCATGGGCTTATTACGTTGGTCTAAAGGTCCTCCTTTTGAGGGATAAAAAGCCTAAGGGCTACCTTTAACAAAATATTTCACCGCGCCTTTCATATTCCGTCTTTTACTTTATGTACATTAGTTGTTTATGTAATTGATGGTATAGTGCGCATGGGCTTAGTATGTTGGTCTAAAGGTTCTCTATTTGAGGGAAGAAAAGGCCGAAAGGCTACCTTTACGACAATACTTTGCCGCACGGGACAAAGTATGTTTGGTTGGATGTGAGATATGTTCAACCGAGCATACAAAGTCCTATATTGTTGTCTTTATTTTATATGTAATGCGCATGGGCTTATTATGTTGGTCTAAAGGTTCTCTATTTGAGAGAAGAAGAGTACAAAAGGCTACCTTTATGACAATACTTCGCCGCGCCTTTTATTATTTCGTTGTTTGCTTTCTGTATGTCATCTCTTTGCATAATCAAGCATCATATTGCAATGCGCATGGGCAAATCAAGTTGGATTAAAGGTCCTCCATTTTGAGGGGTAGAAAGCCTAAGGACTACCTTTGCCACGACATTTTGCCGCGCCGGATAAAGTATGTTCGATTCAATGTGAAATACGTTTAATCGGACACTCGAAGTCCTATATAGATGTGGGCATATGTCGCATCTCTTTTCTTTCACTTTCATTGTCTATCTTTTGCATCGCATCATGGCACGTTTATTTTAATGTAAAACTACCTCATTAGTTATCTATTTGCATTATGTACCTAATTGCTTCTCTTTATTACGCATGATTGTGCAATTGCCATTTATTTGTATTCCCACATGTATAAGTACAATGTGCTTATGAAATTGTATGCTTGCCATTATTCTGATTCACTTTTATGCGTGTTTGTACAATTACCTTTTCCTTGCGTTCCCGTATCCATGAATATTGTGTGCTTATGAAGTTCTACCTTTGCCGTATTTCAATTTACCTTCATGCATGCAAATTTGGACATAGGTTATATGCAAATAGGTTGTATACAAATTCAGACATAGGTTATATGCAAACTTAGATATGAGCCTTGTACTTATGCATGTGAGCTTAGAAATAGAATACCCTTAGGAATGTATGTTTCTAGATTCGATTAAATTATTGCACAAATCACATCATTACAAGTGGCATAAGTAAGGGACCATTCCGAACCCAATGGTTTGAGGTCTTCCCTTGCGAGGGGTGAGTGCGGCCTTAAATCTTTGTCCCGGTTCACACCGGGTGGCGACTCCATATTATTTCTCCGATTTAGTCCCTCGCGGGCTATTCCGTACTCCCAACTAGGTCGCGAGCCTAGAACAGCGTCGTCCATTTGTTAGACAGTAATGACCCATAGCGTCACTATTTTGTAAATGATATTGTATTATTGTACAAAATTAACTATGTAGTAATGAAATTGCCTTTTACCGTTTTGTAATTTAATTACTTTGATATATAAATGGTAAAGTCCCTATGATTAGTTCCGGATTGTGATGATATGAGACAGTATCAATCCATAAAGGTTTAATCATTAAATATCCCTAGTCGTAGTATTATCGAGATTGGACATCGATAATGCGGAATAGACTAGTACTGCACTTGTGCATGTTGTGAGGGCACAACGGCATAGTTCTCATATATTTAAGTATTGGATACTTATGCAAGTACGGTAGGAGGTTGTGTTTTACCGATGGTACGGAAAACAGCTTCGCTCGCGGAGTCCCATTGGTAGTATGTCTGCGTGTCTATGGGAGTCCGCTTCAGGGTAGGTGCATATGATCTTAACCTGAGATTTGCATCGCTAGTACTTACGACAATCGGTAAAATTTAGGTTTGGTGGTCCAGGGCTTTAACGGGTTCTGTGTATACCTCTTCTGGGTTTATCGAGAATCGTAGTGTACTGGGTGTGATGTCAAGATGGAAGTATCACTTCAGACATATGGAGATGATGATCGCGAGGGATACAGAACTAGTACTCTATAATGGTTGCAACCATCGGGATAATATGACTAGGTCAGGATTATCCGATTCAAAGAGACTGGTTGCTTGATGTCCGATATGTGTATCGTACGGGGCAGACACATATCCAGCCCCAGGCCTTACATGTGATCATCCGATACTGGTTCGATATACACTATACTACGGTATACTACGCCTGTTATAGATCTAATATTCCAGTAAGAATATTTCTAGAGAATTGGGTAGGCATGGCGTTTTGCTAGAAGCTAACCTTGTCTTGTAAATCGGTAAAAACATAGTACTTGGTACGTACGTGTTCGAATAGTTCGACAACCGGATTTACTGCCAACATATCTAGAGGTCTATTGGGTCGCTTCCCGAAGATTCACTGATGACGTATGATTCAAACTCGATTAATCTTGGATTAATTACGGAGAGACTTTATCTTGGATAAAGTACTATAAAAAGAGAGAGAACGATTAATTTAGAATTAATCGTAAAATTATTATATTCGATATAATAATCGGAATTCGATTTCGACGCGAAATTAAAATTAGATTTTAATTCGGGCAAACGAGTTAATTTAGAATTAATTCGTTAGCGACGTAAATAATAATTTCGCTAGGCGCAATTATTTATTTAAATTCGATTTAATTAACGTCGCGACGTAAGTTCGGTATTTCGGAAATATCGGATCCGAACGCGTGAGTGCACGTGGGCCCACTTTCATTTGGAAACGTGTGGGGCCCACATGACACATGTCATTATTTGCATTATTTAATTGTTGATGTATTGCATGAAGATAGTGTACAAAGCACTCAAGGGTATTGCATGGAAATTGAGTGTTAGACACTCTAAGCCTTTGCATGGTTTGTGTCATAAGTATATTATTATTTAATAATTATTATGACATAAATATAAATTGATTTTTGAAACAAAAAATCACTTCTTCTCTCCCTCTCAAGCTTACCGAAACAGTAAGCTCTCACAGCCCTCTCCATTTCTTCATTTTTGTTGCAAAAGGTTTGAAGAAAGTGTGTGTGTTTGGAACATTAAATCACATATTTGGCTAGCACCATCAAGGGATCATACAAGGTGTTATGGGAAACTCATCTTAGAGCTTGGAAGGATCAATTAAAGCTTGGAGCTTCTCTTTTCTGCTGGCCGAATCCTTCACTGCACAAAGGAGCAAGATTTGTTTCATCAAACGCATCCACATTCCGTTTTTGTGAGTATTGTTTCCGCCATACTTCAATATAGTTCATTCTTATATATATATTTTGCTTGTTTTTGATCTTGGGACATGGTTATTAGATTTCCAACACCATTTCTGTGTCCTACAGTCTGGCGACTCCATTGTAGATTGAGAATTGGCCCCGAAATAATGTCTTATAGTGATTGTGATTTGTTCTTTAGTTAACCGTGTCTATAGTGGGTTGAGGGGGTTTAATCAAAGCCATTGTTAAGGCTAGGTGATGGTTTGGTGTCTTCATTCATTCACTACCGTTCTAAGGGGTGAGTGCGGCCTTAAATCTTTGTCCCGGTTCACACCGGGTGGCGACTCCATATTATTTCTCCGGTTTAGTCCCTCGCGGGCTATTCCGTACTCCCAACTAGGTCGCGAGCCTAGAACAGCGTCGTCTATTTCTGTGTCCTACAGTCTGGCGACTCCACTGGGGATTTAGAATTGGCCCCGAAATAATGTCTTATAGTGATTGTGATTTGTTCTTTAGTTAACCGTGTCTATAGTGGGTTGAGGGGGTTTAATCAAAGCCATTGTTAAGGGTAGGTGATGGTTTGGTGTCTTCCTTCATTCACTACCGTTCTATAAGGAAAAGCTGTGAAGGCACCAAGATAATCATTACCCGTAGCTCGTTGCGACAGACTAATTTGGAGGACTTTTTGTTTATTCCTGTCACCAAGGCGATAAGATCCTAAGAGGCTTGGGTATTTAAGAGAGTTCGCTCAACCCTCCATCTGGGGAATCTACAATAAGAAATCCATTTGACAGTTAGTCACGTATCATAACTTGTTGGCACGTACCGTAAGGTATAAAAAATGTGCGCTCACTTGGTCGCTTGAACCCTTGAGTGGGGAGTCCTAGTTGTGGGCAATCCTTCGCCAGCGAGAGTCTTTGTCTATACTCCCGCAAACCCACACGTAGACCGGAGTTGTATGACCTATAGAAACTATTTCTTTGTGCTTGTGGACCATCCTCATTTGGATGCAGTTGGACTTCTTGTCAGAAATGCGAACTTGTTGGGCCATTTAAACTGGGACGAGTTCGTATCCTATGATATTTGGGCCAAAAGCTTCTGAAATGTCGATGGGCCGCTTTGTAGAAATTATTGCTTTGTGCTTGAATTATCTTTATGCTTGTATTTGTGGACCATCATCATTTGGACGCAGTTGGACTTTTTGTCAGAAATGCAAACTTGTGGGCTATTTAAACTGGGACGAGTTCGTATCCTATGACAATTGGGCCAAAAGTTTCTATAATGCCGATGGGCCATCTTACGTGTGAGCCTTTTATCATTTGAAGTGTTAGCCATGTTATTGCAAAGTGTAAACCTGTTGGGCCCTTTTCAACTGGGACAAGTTGCACCGTGCAATAGTTGATTGAATACTTTAAATGGTAATAGGCCGACTTATATATTCCATGCATCGCACGCATCTCATGCATCTCATGCATACATGCATCATATTAACCCATGTGTCTTAAAAGCCATCATAGATATCCATTGGGTTAGAGATCAAAATAAAAAGTTTGTCAAAAAAGAGTTTAGAAAACTGGATATCGGGAAAAGGAAACCGAGGAACGAAAACTGTACTTACGGCAAGGAAAGAGAAGACCGAATAGTCACAAGGGAATTGGCGGAAAGACCTAACCCAACGGGATAGGAAATTCATCCATGCAGCATGCATACACGTAACGCATTTGCATTCTTTTTGTGTTTGTTTTCTTTGTATTCACAGGTTTCAACGGAGAAAAAGAGAAAGCGGCAAAGGTAAGCCAATCAGAAGCAGCAAAACAGTACAGTGTCATCAATTCAGGATTGAATCACCGGGTTGAGGCCCGCATCAGTATTAGTCTCAGGAATGAATCATAATCAATATCAGTTTCAGAATGAATATCACCGGGTTGACGCCCTCATCAGTATCAGTCTCAGGAAGGATCCCAGGGTGAGGCCCTTACCCGTAAAGTTTCAGGAATGGATCCCAGGGGGGCGTAGCCCACATATCAGCGGTTGAAAAGGAAGAAAGAATTTTGGGAGAGTGAGTGAAAAAAAAAGTCATTGATGGTTAGACAATATGTCCGGTGATGACATGTTTGCTGTAGGGGGAGAACCTTAGAAACGATAGTGCGAGATGTGCTCTAATCGGTATTCTGAATAGTTGATCTCAACTAGACTCGCGAGCAATTGTCACGAGATCTTAGTAATTAGTAGTGGAAAGCCTGAGTAGTCGGCCAGAGACTAGTTGAAGAGAATGATGGATCAGTGTGTTGGTTTCTATAATTAGTCCCAAAGAAAGATTAAGCCATAGAAATACAAAAAACATACATGCAAAGCTAGAAACATGGCGGAATCATACTTACTAAGCTTTGTGACGAAAATGGTGAAGACAATCCTTGAGTCTTCAAGGTGGAAGTTTCGGCCAAGCAAGAAGATGGAGAGAAGCTGGAATCTTCAAGTGTTCCAAGCTCCAAGGTTGTTTCCCTATCACCTCTTTTGATCCTTGCTTGTGCTAGCAAAAATGGAGAATGAAAAACAATTTTTCTGCCTTTGGTTTGAAGCTCACGGCGTGTGAAGGAGAGAGGAAGAGGGAGTGTATTACTTTCAATTTTTGTTCTCTTTTGTGTTTTCAAACCGTGAGAGACAAAAAATGAAAAGCAAATGAAATGATATCAAATACAAAAATGAATTTTTTAATCAAAAACCCTTCAAAAACGTGAAAGTGAAAGGTTTTCCCTCCAAAGGAAAATTCATCATTGCCATCATTATCTCACATTGAGAATAGAGACAATGTATCATCCCTTAAAGGTGACTAGATACATCCATCATCTATTCGTATCAAGTAATGAGATATCGCGATGTGATTTGCGGATTCCACCCGTTTCAAAATACGAATGTGTCCGCAAACACTTTCGGGCCCAAATTCGCTAATTCCGAATTAACGAATTTCCGTCGCGACGAGAATTAAATAATTACGCCTAGCGGAATTACTATTCAGATCGCTAACGAATTAATTCCAAATTAATTCGTTTGCCCGAATTAAAATCCGATTTTAATTCCGCGTCGAAATCTAATTTCGTTTAATAATATATCGAATATATTATTTTATCGATTAATTCCAAATTAATCGATCTCTCTCTCTCTCCTAATAAGGCATTTTATCCAAGATAAAGTTTCTCCGTAATTAATCCAAGATTAATAAAGTTCGAATCAAACATCATAGGTGAATCTTCAGGAAGCGACCCAAGAGATCTCCGGATATGTTGGCAGTAAATACGGTCGTTGGATAATCCAAACACGTACGTACCTCGTACTACGTTTTTACCGATTTACAAGACAAGGTTGGCTTCTAGCAAAGCGCCATGCCTACCCAATTCTCCAGAAATATTCTTACTGGAATATTAGATCTTTATCAAGCGTAGTATACCGTAGTATCGCGTACATCGATCCAGTATCGGACGATCACATGTTAGGCCTGGGGCTGGAAATGTGTCTGCCCCGTACGAAACATATATCGGATATCAAACAACTAGTCTCTTTAAATCGGACAATCCTGACCTGGTCATATTGTCCCGACGGTTGCAACCTTTTATAGAGTACTAGTTCTGTATCCTGCGTGATCATCATCTCCATATGTCTGAAGTGATACTTCCATCTTGACATCACATCCAGTACACTACGATTCTCGATAAACCCAGAAGAGGCGTACACAGAACCGGTTAAAGCCCCGAACCACCACAACCAAAGTTTACCGATTGTCGCAAGTACTAGCGATGCAAGTCTCAGGTTAAGACCATATACACCTACCCTGATGCGGCCTCCCATAGACACGCAGACATACTACCAATGGGATTCCGCGGGGTCTGTCCAGAGCGAAGCTGTTTTCCGTACCATCGGTAAAACACAACCTCCTATCGCACTTGCATAAGTATCCAATACTTAAATATATGAGAACTATGCCGTTGTGCCATCACAACTCGCACAAGTGCAATACTAGTCTATTCCGCATTATCGATGTCCGATCTCGATAATACTCCGACTAGGGATATTTATGATTAAACCTTTTATATTGATACTGTCTCATATCATCTCAATACGGAACTAATCATATGGACTTTTGCCATTAATATATAAAAGTAAATAATTTTACAAAACGGCAAAAGGCAATTTCATTATCACATAGTTAATTTTGTACAATAATACAATATCATTTACAAAACAGTGACGCTATGGGTCATAATGTCTAACAATCTCCCACTTGGCCTATAGCCAGTCACTCAAGCATCTAATACCTGAACTATGTATATGTCGTTCAAACACTTGCTGAAGAACAGCCTTCGTCAGCGGATCTGCAATGTTGTCATCCGATGCGACCTTCTCGACTTTTACATCGCCACGATGTATAATCTCCCGAATCAGATGGTAACGCCGAAGAACATGCTTGGATCGTTGATGAGACCTTGGTTCCTTAGCTTGTGCTATAGCCCCGTTATTGTCACAATACAATGGCACGGGCTCAGCAGCTAACGGAACTACTCCTAATCCGATTAGGAATTTTCGGATCCAAACTGCCTCCTTTGCTGCTTCGATGCAGCAATATACTCCGCTTCAGTTGTTGAATCGGCAACAGTATCTTGCTTGGAAGATTTCCAGCTCACTGCTCCGTTATTCAAACAAAAAATGTACCCCGATTGCGACTTGAAGTCGTCCTTGTCGGTTTGGAAACTTGCATCGGTGTACCCAGACACCTCAAGTTCTCCACCTCCATAAATTAAGAAAGCATCCTTAGTTCGTCTAAGATACTTAAGGATATTCTTAACAGCCATCCAGTGACCTTCACCTGGATCGGCCTGATAGCGACTGCACATGCTCAAAGCATATGACACATCAGGTCGCGTACATATCATGGCATACATGATCGATCCGACTGCCGAGGCGAACGGTATCCGACTCATGTTATCTCTATCTTCTTTAGTCTTAGGACACATGTCCTTAGACAGAAGGATACCACGTGACATTGGCATCAATCCCTTCTTGGATTGATCCATGTTGAATCGCTTCAACACTTTGTCAATATATGTACTCTGGGAGAGTCCAAGCAGCTTTCTAGATCTATCCCGGTAGATCTTTATTCCCAGAATAAAGGCTGCTTCTCCCAGATCTTTCATGGAGAATTTTAATGAAAGCCAAGCTTTCACCGACGTTAGCATGTGAATGTCATTGCCTATAAGCAATACGTCGACGACATAAAGGACAATAAAAGTCAGTGCTCTCCCACTAACCTTCTTGTATACACAAGGGTCATCATCGTTTTTATGATCTCATCAAAACGCTGATTCCATGACCGTGATGCTTGCTTCAATCCATAAATGGATCGATTTAACTTACAAACCTTGTTTGCAAGTCTAGGTACGATAAAACCGTCAGGTTGTTGCATATAAACATCCTCCAAAAGGTTTCCGTTAAGGAAAGCGGTTTTAACGTCCATCTGCCATATCTCGTAATCGAAATATGCAGCTATTGCAAGCATTATCCGAATGGATTTAATCATGGCAACGGGTGAGAAAGTTTCGTCATAATCAATACCATATTGTTGACGATACCCCTTTGCTACAAGCCTAGCTTTGTACGTTTGCACGTTGCCATCCATGTCGGTCTTCTTCTTGAAGATCCATCTGCATCCAATAGGCTTTACGCCTTCTGGTGCATCAACCAGTGTCCAAACTTGGTTGGCATACATGGAATCCATCTCGGACTTCATGGCATCTTGCCATAAAGCGGAATCAATATTCTGTATTGCTTCCTCATACGTAGTCGGTTCATTATCCTCAATAAGATTAATATCTACATGAGGCGAGATCAGGAACCCATACCTCTCAGGTACCTTCCTGACTCTCTCCGACCTACGCGGTCCTTGTGTATCTGAAGATTGTGGTACAGACTCATCCTGGATGGTCTGTTTATGTTCCGTCGTTGATTCATTGCCAGGAACAGTATCACTACGATTTTCATCGAGCTCCACTTTCCTCCCACTTACCACTGCATCTAGGAATTCCTTCTCAAGGAAAAATGCATGTAGAGCAACAAACACTTTGTTCTCTTGTGGGTGATAGAAGTAATATCCTTTGGTTTCCTTAGGATATCCCACGAAAAGGCATTTATCTGATTTGGGTTCTAGTTTGGTACCTTCCAAACGTTTAACATATGCCCAGCATCCCCAAATCTTCAGGAAAGAGAAACCTGGTTTCCTTCCTGTCCATTCTCATATGGAGTCTGTTCAACAGACTTTGACGGAACCTTATTCAAAATAAGTACCGCACTGGTTAATGCGTATCCCCAGAAGGATATTGGTAGCTCAGTCCGACTCATCATCGACCTTACCATGTCTAACAAGGTACGGTTTCTCCGTTCAGACACACCGTTTAATTGCGGTGTTCCAGGAGGAGTCCACTGTGAAAGAATACCATTTTCTTTCAAGTAATCTTGAAACTCATAACTTAAGTATTCGCCACCACGGTCCGACCGCAATGTCTTAATACTCTTTCCTGTTTGTTTTTCTACTTCGTGTCGAAACTCTTTGAATTTCTCAAAAGTTTCCGACTTGTGTCTCATTAGATACACATAACCATAACGAGATGCATCATCCGTAAAGGTTACGAAGTAATGATATCCACCTCTAGCCTGGCTAGACATGGGCCCACATACGTCACTATGAACGAGGGCTAACAGTTCTGTGGCACGTTCACCTTTACCACTAAAAGGTGATTTAGGCATTTTGCCTAAAAGACAAGATTCGCAGACATCATATGAATTAAGATCAAATCCGTCCAAGTACCCACTCTTCGAAAGTGTGGATATGCGAGTCTTGTTATGTGTCCTAGACGACAATGCCACATGTAAGCTTCATCTTTTAGATTACTCCTTTTGAGCCTTTTGTTTGTTATTTTATGTTTAGGAGATTCATTTATATTCAAAATATAAAGGCCATTATTTGCTACAGCAGTGCAAATTTCTGCATCATTTTTATATAAATAACACCCAGTGTTTCTAAATACAAAAGTGTACCCATGCTGGGTTAACAAAGATACAGATATGATATTCCTAGTCAAACTAGGTATATAATAACAGTTCAAAAGTTTAAGCATATGCCCCGAGGGCAATTCCAAAACAAAAGTCCCTACAGCCAAAACAGCAACTGGAGTTCCGTTTCCGACTCGTAGATCAACCTCCCCTGAAGTCAGCATCCTGCTATCTGCAGATCCTGCAAATCAGTACATATATGAGCAGCACAACCAGAATCAAAAATCCAATTTTTAAAACTAGAAGTAGTCATATTTATCTCAATAACAAACATACCAGAGGCTAGTGCCTTGCCTGCCTTGATATCCTCCCTTTGTCCCTTGCCCATTCGGCAGTCACGTTTCCAGTGACCCTTCTTGCCGCAGTTGAGGCAGACATCTTGAGATTTGTCCCTTGGCTTCCCAGAAGCTTTTGTCAACTTGCCTTTACCCTTTTTCTTATGTTTCTTCTTCCTCACCCCTCCAGTAGCTTTGGGCCCAGCCTTTGGCCTCTGAGAGGTCGATGCAAAGTGCGCCTCGCGCTTGCCCCTTTTTGGAGTTCTTTTTCAGACTCCTTCAAGATGGATAACAGCTCTCCAAGAGTGTCATCCGTATCCATCAACTTATAGTTGATTATGATTTGTCTCCAAGTATCAGGAAGTGACTGTAAGATCAAATCTATGGTCAGCTCAGCCTCCAAGACTATTCCCATATTGGCCAACTCATCAATATCGGCGATCATTTGAGCCCCGTGGGCCTCAACTGATGCGCCTTCAGTCATTCGGGCGCGGAAGAGTTTCTTCACCAACTCGTACCTTTCCATCCGCTTGTTGGAGCGGTGGAGATCTCGCAGTCTAGCCATCATACTATAAGGATCCAAGTCCCTATTCTGGCGACGAAAGTGCTGAGTCATCGAAGCTAACATAATAGCCTGAGCTGTGTCACAATCATTGCTGTGAGTTTTCCATAACTCCAGCTCAAGTGGGTCAGTGGGCTTAGGCGGGAGAGGTGTTTGTACAGTGTACACATCCTCTCAGCCCCAAGGACTATCCTTAGGTTCATTTCCCAATCAGCGAAGTTTGTGCCCTTAAAGACATTGTCACCCATGATGATGTCTCGGACATTTACCTTGCTTGCCATCTCAACTACGATAGTCCAACTATCTAGTTAACGATAAAATGGGTACAGTCAAACTGTTACAAGAAAAAATAACAATGAATTAGTCCAACTAATTTTAATTAATAAACGAAATAATTTTGAAAGACGCGTAAGGCTAAGTATCTGAATGAAATTGCAAATTCAATACTAGCCTCCCACTATTTTATCAAGTCTCTAACCCTCTGTTGAGAACTCGGGAAATCCTATTTCCTAGTGGGCTAGGATCCCGTTAAATAACACACAACTTGACTTTGGCCAACAAGCTGTATGCTATTTAACTAGGTAGATCTCAAAGATCAATTGGATCCCATCCAATTCCTAGATCCGGTTAGGTGGACATCCAAGTCCAAAACATATGTATATTTACTTATGCCAATGTATCTAATACATTTTCCTAACCATATCCTCCGAACCATCTAGGCCTTGGCTTTGGCACAACAAACCTAATGATTCCGGTTAAGCGGGACCCATTGACAAGGAAAGTTTCGTAATCAATGTCGTTGGACAAGAAGTGATCTTGACTTTGGCCAACAAATCACAACTTGGACAAGACACCGATGTGGAACAAAACTCTCATGATTCAAGTACATCCTCAATTGACAAAGGTCTTGACTTTGGCCAACAAACCAATGCCAATTTTGGATCTTGAACAAGAATCATTCAATGGAAGGATAATTGCTTAATATAAATTGAGGGATTTTGCGTAATTGGCAACCAATTTATTATCTTTGTTAGGTCTCATCATCATACACCCTTAAGCATGCTTCTAAAACATCATAAAGTGCATAAAGTAAATTAATAGTGATATACGGATGGATATATAAAACAACTTGTTCCTAGAACAAATCACTCCCTTTCCACTCCCCGCTAGCAATATTCTACTTCTACCCAATTACATAATACAATAAGAGAAACCTCATTTACATTGAGGGGAATTAGGTGAGAAGAGAATACAAAGAGATAAAAGAGATAAGGCTGGACACGCAGGTCCAATTTATAAATTCTAAATTTACAATAATTTCTAAAATTACCCTTTCCCTTCTAATATCCATCCGCTATACACTATTCATTCATCACATACATGTATATTCATTCAAGACATGCTATACAACCAATCTAATCCAATTAATTAGTCTTTGTTTAAGTGATCATCCAATGTTCAATCAATGGTTTGATTTTGCGCGAGTCCAACTCGTTTGAGAATAAGTACATAAGGTACGAATTCATGAATTATATCGAACTACCCGTTAAATCCAATTTAAGTCGCATTCAATATTAATTCAATTTATTTAATTCCAAATTAAATGTTTACACTTTAATGTGCTTTTAAAGATTAGATTCTAAATCTTATCAAATTGGGTCTCCAAGCCCAACTAACATCCAATGTGTGTTTAATTAAAGTCCGATGGGCTTTCAATTGATTTATCAAGGCTTGGGCTTTGGTCAATGTGGGTCAAACCCAATTACCAAGCCCAAATAAGGAATCACCCTTAAGTGCCATAAAATCAATTTCAAGCCCATAAGGCCCAATTAAACATAAAAGCCCATTAATTAAATTTTAATATTCCAAATTTTAAAATTCAATTAATTAAAGTGTAATTGCATGATTAATTCATTAAACCAAATATTTCAAAAACACCAATTTAATTTATTAATCATCAATTGTTCAAAACACTTGTCTAACATTTATTTGAACAAAAAATCAAGTCCTTTAACATGTCATGTTGTATTCGGCCAAGAGGGATTTTTGCGGTTCGATTTGTTTTTCAATCCAATTGAATCACTAATCTATTACTCGTTTATTTTTAAGTCATCAAATGAACTTGAAAGCAAAAAATCCAATTAAGTGAAAGGACCTCCATTTTCGGTCAAAGCAATAATTTTGGGAAAAATCATCCAA
Organism: Zanthoxylum bungeanum; assembly: GCA_019454045.1. Lineage (NCBI taxonomy): Eukaryota > Viridiplantae > Streptophyta > Magnoliopsida > Sapindales > Rutaceae > Zanthoxylum > Zanthoxylum bungeanum. Next base: position 6,854 of record SKCR01054413.1, on the reverse strand, counting down.
TGCATTTTTCTCAAAATTGATCATGTATTACATCAAATATCATACATATAAGCATACTCAAATCATCTAATGAACTTGTGCATGCAAAATACCAAACCAGTAAAATGACCTACACATTCGGCCAAGGCATCAATTTTGGGGAAAAATATCCAATGCATTTTTCTCAAAATTGATCATATAATGATCATGTATTATATCAAATATCATACATATAAGCATACTCAAATCATCTAATGAACTTGTGCATGCAAAAATTCAACTTAGTGGAAGTACCTCACATTCGGCCAAAGCAAACTTTTGGGGAAAAATCATCCAATGCATTTTTCTCAAAATTGATCATGTATTATATCAAATTATACAATAATCATGCTTAAGTCATCAAATAAACTTGTGCATGAAAAATTTCAAACCAATGGAAGCACCTCCACATTCGGCCAAGACAACACTTTGGGGAAAAATCATCCAATGCATTTTTCTTAAAATTGATCATGTAATATATCATATAACATACATATAAGCATACTTTAGCATCCAATTTAACAAGAACATGCTTCAATCAATTTTCCCCAAATTAACCCTAATGTATTTCATGCTTAAACATGGCTCCATGATACCATTGTTGGTTTCTATAATTAGTCCCAAAGAAAGATTAAGCCATAGAAATACAAAAAACATACATGCAAAGCTTGAAACATGGCGGAATCATACTTACTAAGCTTTGTGACGAAAATGGTGAAGACAATCCTTGAGTCTTCAAGGTGGAAGTTTCGGCCAAGCAAGAAGATGGAGAGAAGCTGCAATCTTCAAGTGTTCCAAGCTCCAAGGTTGTTTCCCTATCACCTCTTTTGATCCTTGCTTGTGCTAGCAAAAATGGAGAATGAAAAACAATTTTTCTGCCTTTGGTTTGAAGCTCACGGCGTGAGAAGGAGAGGAAGAGGAGTGTATTCCTTTCAATTTTTGTTCTCTTTTTGTTTCTTAAAAACCGTGAGAGCAAATGAAAAGCAAATGAAATGATATCAAATACCAAAATGAATTTTTTAATCAAAAACCCTTCAAAAACCGTGAAAGGTTTTCCCTCCAAAGGAAAATTCATCATTTGCCATCATTATCTCACATTGAGAATAGAGACAATGTATCATCCCTTAAAGGTGACTAGATACATCCATCATCTATTCGTATCAAGTAATGAGATATCGCGATGTGATTTGCGGATTCACCCGTTTCAAAATACGAATGTGTCCGCAAACACTTTCGGGCCCAAATTCGCTAATTCCGAATTAACGAATTTCCGTCGCGACGAGATTAAATAATTACGCCTAGCGGAATTACTATTCAGATCGCTAACGAATTAATTCAAATTAATTCTTTTGCCCGAATTAAAATCCGATTTTAATTCCGCGTCGAAATCTAATTTCGTTTAATAATATATCGAATATATTATTTTATCGATTAATTCCAAATTAATCGATCTCTCTCTCTCCTAATAAGGCATTTTATCCAAGATAAAGTTTCTCCGTAATTAATCCAAGATTAATAAAGTTCGAATCAAACATCATAGGTGAATCTTCAGGAAGCGACCCAAGAGATCTCCGGATATGTTGGCAGTAAATACGGTCGTTGGATAATCCAAACACGTACGTACCTCGTACTACGTTTTTACCGATTTACAAGACAAGGTTGGCTTCTAGCAAAGCGCCATGCCTACCCAATTCTCCAGAAATATTCTTACTGGAATATTAGATCTTTATCAAGCGTAGTATACCGTAGTATCGCGTACATCGATCCAGTATCGGACGATCACATGTTAGGCCTGGGGCTGGAAATGTGTCTGCCCCGTACGAAACATATATCGGATATCAAACAACTAGTCTCTTTAAATCGGACAATCCTGACCTGGTCATATTGTCCCGACGGTTGCAACCTTTTATAGAGTACTAGTTCTGTATCCTGCGTGATCATCATCTCCATATGTCTGAAGTGATACTTCCATCTTGACATCACATCCAGTACACTACGATTCTCGATAAACCCAGAAGAGGCGTACACAGAACCGGTTAAAGCCCCGAACCACCACAACCAAAGTTTACCGATTGTCGCAAGTACTAGCGATGCAAGTCTCAGGTTAAGACCATATACACCTACCCTGATGCGGCCTCCCATAGACACGCAGACATACTACCAATGGGATTCCGCGGGGTCTGTCCAGAGCGAAGCTTTTTCCGTACCATCGGTAAAACACAACCTCCTATCGCACTTGCATAAGTATCCAATACTTAAATATATGAGAACTATGCCGTTGTGCCATCACAACTCGCACAAGTGCAATACTAGTCTATTCCGCATTATCGATGTCCGATCTCGATAATACTCCGACTAGGGATATTTAATGATTAAACCTTTTATATTGATACTGTCTCATATCATCTTAATACGGAACTAATCATATGGACTTTTGCCATTAATATATAAAAGTAAATAATTTTACAAAACGGCAAAAGGCAATTTCATTATCACATAGATAATTTTGTACAATAATACAATATCATTTACAAAACAGTGACGCTATGGGTCATAATGTCTAACACAGTGAATGACCGTTTTCCTAGATGTCCATCCTGGTTTACTTATGCTACGATATATGATATGGTTGGAAACAAAGAAAAGTCTCTGAAAAAAAAAAGTTCAAAATGAAGAGAAAAAGACGAGAAAAAAGAAGAAAACCATATCATGTTGAGTACGAGGAAGTAATCACAGAGTGTGATCAAGACATCTAGGTTGGTTAGATCCACTGATCCGATTCTCTGAGACAAAATCATCGAGTTGGCTTACTTAAGGATTAAGCTGCGAAAGAGCCTTGGCACAAACACACACTAGGAGTCTAGTTAAGATCACTTATTCAGACGAGCGGATCTAAGTGTATTAAGTACTTTGAAGGTTCTTTGGTTTCGACTCAAAGCATCCGTTGAGGACGAAAATATGTTTATCTATCAAGATTATCTACTGAGAGGCAGTACGATATGTTGGAATGAACCATCACATCACTAGTATCAGTCTTGGGGATGAGTCCCAGGGTCGAGGCCCACACATATCATTAGCAGTTTTGGGATGCCTCCCAGGGTCGAGGCCCACACATATCATCAGCAATTTTGGGGATGAGTCCCAGGGTCGAGGCCCACATCGGTATCAGCTTGAGGGTGAGGCCCACGACAATATCAGTTTGGGGCGAGGCGCAAATCAGTGTCATTTTGGGGGCGAGGCCCACGTCAGTATCAGTTAGGGGCGAGGCCCACGTCAGTGTCAGTTTGGGGTCGAGGCCCACATCATTGTCAGCTTGGGGCGAGGCCCACATCAATATTAGTTTGGGGGTGAGGCCCACGTCAGTATCAGTTTGGGGGCGAGGCCCACGTCAGTATTAGTTTTGGGGAGGAGTCCCGGGGGTGAAGCCCACATCAGTATCAGCATCAGTTTTGGGGATGTGTCTCTGAGGCGAGGCCACATCAGCAATATCAGAATCAGTTTTTGGGATAAGTCCATAGGGCGAGGTCCACATCAGCATCAGTTTGGGGGCGAGGCCCATATCAGCATCAGTTTGGGGGGGAGGCCCACATCCGTATCAGTTTATGGGTGAGGCCCACATCAGCATCAGTTTGGGGGCGAGGCCCATATTAGCATCAGTTTAGGGGCGAGGCCCACATCCGTATCAGTTTGGGGGCGAGGCCTACATCAGTATCGGTTAGGGGGCGAGCCCACATCAGTATCAGTTTGGGGATGAGTCCCAGGGCCGAGGCCCACATCAGTATCAGTTTGGGGGTGAGTCCCGGGGGCGAGGCCCACGTCAGCATTGTCAGTATCAGTTTGGGGATGAGTCCCGGGGGCGAGGCCCACATCAGTATCAATATCAGTTTTAGGGATGAGTCCCGGAGGTGAGGCCCACATCAGTATCAGCATCAGTTTTGGGGATGAGTCCTTGGAGCGAGGCCCACATCACCATTATCAGTATCAGTTTTGGGGATGAGTTCCGGGGGTGAGGCCCACATCAGTATCAGTCCAAGGTCGAGGCCCACATCAATATCCGTCTGGGGCGAGGTCACATCAGTATCAGCATCAGTTTTGGGGATGATTCCATGGGGCGAGGCCCACATCAGCATTGTCAGTATCAGTTTGGGGATGAGTCCATGGGGCGAGGCCCACATCAGTATTGTCAGTATCAGTTTTGGGGATGAGTCACTGAGGCGAGGCCCACATCAGTATCAGTATCAGTTTTGGAGATGAGTCTTAGGGTTGAGGCCCACATCCACATCAGCATCAGTATCAGCAGTTTGGGGATGCGTCCCAGGGTCGTGACCCACATCATCAGCAGTTTTGGGGATGCATCCCAGGGTCGTGACCCACATCATCAGTGGTTTTGGGGATGCGTCCCAGGGTCGTGATCCACATCATCAGCAGTTTTGGGGATGCGACCCAGGGTCGTGACCGACATCATCAGCAGTTTTAGGGATGTGTCCTAGGGTCGTCACCCACATCATCAGCAGTTTTGGGGATGCGTCCCAGGGTCGTGACCTACATCATCAGCGATATTGGGATATGTCCCAAAGTCGAGGCCCTCGTTGTCGGTTGCAGTTATTGGGATGCGTCCTAGGATCGAGGTCCACTGCATCATCAACTCAGCTCGAAGCAGCAGACAAGTCAGTTGGCAGCTGGCGAGCCAGGTAAGTGAAAATGCATTGCATAACTTTGATAGGATTGTCATTGTCACACACTGCACAAGTCCCATCAAAATGGGGGCGACTGTAGGCACTGCATTTTTACATGTAAGTCCCGATGATGAGTCTCATTTAGAGGCACTACCTTTTAAGTCGCGAAAGTCACGGGAAACAGACGTCGGAAGGGAAGAGTCAAGAGTTGACATTTTTGTTGGACTTAATTCGCTTCGGGTTCGTTTGCTGGACCTTTGTTTTAAAACACATTCTTCGCCCAAGACCCCGCAAGACACACACCAAGCCCATCTCACCCAAGCCCAATCCAAGAAATAATTAAAAACATATTTAAAACACAAATAAATTAAATTAAATTAAAACCAATAAAATCTAATTAATTAATAAATCTCTTCATAATTTAAAAAAATTCACTCACCAATTTAAAGAAATTCCCCACCAAAATTATAAATATTATTTCCCTTTATAAACTAATAAATATATCCCTAATCTAATTGATTGTTTCCTTTTCAAAACCCATGCATAACCCTAATACCCCACTATAAAATAAAACACAATCAACAGCACGAGGGCTCTCTACTCTCACGACAAAGACAATAACACAAAACCCTAAGCTAGCCATCTGATTCTCGGCAACATGTGAAGCCACAAACAAAATACCAAACACTAAAACCCTATTCTCTCTCACGGCCATCTACCCTCATCACTCACGCCATTAGCCTTCATCCAACAGCCCTCATCACTCACGCCATTAGCCTTCATCCATCAGCCCTCATCACTCACGCCATTAGTCTTCATCCAACACGTCCTCAAGCCCCTTAACTCCTCACGCCCAGCACCCTCACAAATATTAAACGCAAGCCAACAGCCCTTAAGCGCAAACCAACCTGCCACCCATTCACTCAACCAACCTACTTGTTACTGCCTTCATCAACCCCCACGAAGCAGCCCTATTTCACGTCCACACAACGACAAACAGCCTTTAACGCCCACTGCCAACAACGACAAACTGCCTTCAATGCCTAAGACACTGCCCTCACAAACATCACTCATTGACACACAAAAAAAGGCCACCAAACCGAGCAAAGCAACACCACCCAAGCTACGAACAACCACACGCACCATAGACTACAAGCCACCAACATCCCCCAAACTACCGAGAAGTCAAATAGTGAACAAACAGTCCGCAAACTGCACAAAAACTGGCCACAAACCCTTCCAAAACTACCCAGTAAAACTGCCCTAAAAATGCCTAAAACAGCCTCTGAAACTGCAATGCAGTAACCGAAAATACACCAAAAAAATAGTAGCCTTTTACCGTAAAATAGTGACTGAAAATAGCAGTAAAACAGTAGGGAAACAGAGCGAAAATAGCGGCCCAAACAGCGAAACAGCGATGGAAAACGTGAACAATTGAACTGGAGAAGTTACGGAGCATCAACCCTTCCGACGACCGTGTACCGTACTTCCGAGAGTCGACATAAAAGGTTAGACTTGAGGGCACATTTCTTATTTATTTTTATTCATATTTTAATTGTTTATTGAATTTTCTTCGCATGAGAGTCGTTGGTTAGTGTGTGTTGTGGCCCTTGAATGAATGGAAAATGTGTCGTCTCTCGTGGTATATAGGATGGAAACCCATATGTAAATTCCGTAGCCGAATCCGAATGGACGGTAGTGCGGTCTGTACTTGGGAAACAACTCCACGTGCCACTTGAGCAAACGGCACATGTTTCACTTTGCGTTTGTATCTTGTTCGTTTGTTATACGCATTTTATTATTCCGCCATTTACTTTACGTACGTTGTGTGTTTATGTGTTGAGGATATAGTGCGCATTGGCAAATCAAGTTGGATTAAAGGTCCTCCATTTTCAGGGATAAAAAGCCTAAGGGCTACCTTTGCCACGACGTTTTGCCGCGCCGGATGAAGTATGTTTGGTTGAATGTGAGATGTGTTTAACCGAGCATACGAAGTCCTATATTGTTGTCTTTATTTTTTATGCATTGTGATGTAATGCACATGGGCTTATTACGTTGGTCTAAAGGTCTCCATTTTGAGGGATAAAAAGCCTAAGGGCTACATTTACCACGATATTTCGCCGCGCCTTTTATATTCGTCTTTTACTTTCTGTACATTAG
>SKCR01054412.1:0-29745 GCA_019454045.1 Zanthoxylum bungeanum | reverse complement strand
CTGGTCCAATGACAGCCTTGGGTTAAATGAGATTTAGTCACCTTCCCGAATACAATATTCATTAAATGGATGGGGATATGTGGTGTGATCTCATATCAGACCATCATTTACCATATGGAATAAGCATCCAATACTTAAGTGATAAAATCTCATAAAATAATGTTCTAAGTTATTTACTTAACCGAATATTTTTCTTAATGTTTATCTATTTGTTAATGACACTACTAGTCATTTTAAAATATGTAACAACTGTTTACAAAGAACAAGTAACTATCAAATAGTCGCAAGTTCTAATATGAAATATCGAAACAATCATTCAATAATATTTTAAATAACTAGAAGGGAGATCTGATATCCAATATTTACAGTTATCGTATTGTGAAAATCAATATTTTCTATACACAACTATACGCATCTTCTTTATTTAGCTTTATTATTTACTTTCAAATTATTTACAACATTTGTAAATAATCGAAAAGCAAATAGTGTCTGACATTTGACATCTTAATGTCACTAAAGCCAATAAACGTCATTATTAGATAAACAAATACCTAATGGGGTTTTCTTAATGCCAGTGAATAATCTCGAGACATGAACCAATTCATGTCAATCTTTACTGCATAAGAAACTATTCTGTCTAGAAGGATTATATTATTATCAATTCTAATCTAGAACCTATTCTAGAAATCTGCAACCATAATTGAAGTCATAAAACATATATGATATGCATGCAGTGGATAAAAGTTTAATTCTATCAAACTAATAGAATAAGGAACAACATTAGCGATATTTTACATAATATTACATACCACATCAGTTAAGGATTTTTTTAACCTAGCAGTGTCTTCCACTACTTTACGTAATACCGTAATCCCCAACGGAAATGAGAATTCAATAATTAAATTGAATTCCATAATGGGAAGTGGACCCCATGAATATATTTCGACTCACAGCTTTGGCACATTTTCGCCTACATATATTCATTAGGTAGACAACTCATTGTCAATCACACTCACTGTGACTCCTGGGTTCGGTCCTGATCGTTTCTTGTTATGACAACTTTGGCATGTTCACAAGGAGGCGTATTAAGGTTAAACTTGTCAATGACAAACTCAAGCTACCGATGTAGTCCTGACAGCTTTGGCACGTTCAGGATTTCCACTTTCACTTGAATTTGTCTCTTATCATATAAATTCTACCGGCGCAAATGAACTACCTTCAACCATAACTACATAGCTATGGCACGTTACAACCATAACATCATGAAAACATTTACATCTTTATTGACAAGGCTGATGAAGAAACAAGTATTTCTAATACTAGCCACTTTCTTAAAACCTTATTTAAACGGGGATTTTCCAACAAAAGATGTTTTTACTTTATTTAATCAAATTAAATAAACACATGCATGCATTAAGTAATGATTAAATTAAACATTGAATTTTAAAGGGCTAATCATATTGGGTATCCAAGATCAGATTCGCTCTAATACCATTTTGTTGGGGTCAAAACATGGAGGCGCAGCGGAAGAAGCGCTGTTTGGGCGAAATCGTAGTTTAAAATTTTTTAACTTACGAATAAATTATTTAATATCTAATATTAATAATTCATTCATATTTCACCTAAACATATTTATTCGATATCATATAATGAACATAAATAATATAGAAAACACCGCGAAATTTTGCGAAAATATTTTTCCGCAAAATAGCATAAAACGCGTTTTCGGCCGAACCGACCGACCAATGCACATGGGAAATGCCCAGGTCAGCCCCAAAAATATTTGGACAGTTTGTGGCTGCCCGAACAGTGCCTAGTTCACTGTTTGGCAGTCGTTACCCGGTAACGCCGTTTTTTCGCCATTTTCGCGTATTTTCACTCCAAAATAATTTCCGATAAATATTTTTCTTGAGAAATTAAAATAAACCAATTCATTCTAATTAATTAATAAATAAAAACTGAATTTTTATCTGAAAATAATTATTAATAAATAAAAACTGAATTTTTATCTGAAAAAATCAGATTTATCATAATTACCGGGAGACACCTAAACTTTACAAATTTTACATTTTAGTCCTAAAATTGTCAAATACAATTTTAGATGATTCCAAATCATTTCTAAAATGATTCTTAACATGTTCAAAACATGAAAACAGAATTTATAACTCAAACCCCTCAATTCTTCAAATTGCCGAGAGGGTCCCAACTTGTCCATAATTACGATTTAGCCCCAAATGTTCAAAACATGTCAAGATCAAATCCAATTAATCCCAAATTTGATATACATCATATATACATCAGAATATGCAACATATATGAAAAGCCCCAAAATTGGATTAGGTTAAGAACTCTAATTTCTCAAATTACTCCAATTGTTCAATTTACACTAAATTGATAAAATTCAACACTTTAATCAATCCAATACCACACCAATCAAGTCTCACTATCATGAAACAACTCAAGAATAATTCTAGGTTATTTATGAATGGCTAAGAAACTCTAGAATGGCAACTTTGATTACTAATTAATCAAATAAGCTTAATTACTCCTAATAAGCTTATTATTTAATCATACATGCTAATCACATCCAACAAGTTTCAAACACATATAATTACAAACCCAAAGAGTAGAGACATCAACTTAGCACACAAATTGAAGCTAAGATTAATTGAACAATTTTATGTAGAAGAAAGTGTGAAAAACTTACAAAATCTCCAAGTTTTTGCCTTTGTTTTTCTTTCTTTCTTGAACTTTGCTCTCAACTTACTTTGTAAAATATTATGAAACTTGTCTAAGTATTAAAAATGAAACAAAATAATTTTGTATATCATTTTCATCATAGCCGAATTTTTGCTTGAAAAATAAAATAACAATTACCTTATTTTTGTTCAATTTTGATTGACACACATTTTGCAAAATTAAAGTAACATTTTATCTTTATAAAGAAAAAAAAAAAATGTTTCCAATGGTATCATGCCATTTCCAAGCTTAATCATTATAAAATATATTTACTTATTAATTAATTTAATTATTTAACAATTAAATAATTAAATAATAAATATAAATATCTTAAATATATGTATATATTTACATTAAATATTTCAAATACATATATTAATGATATATGTCAAATATCACTAATTGATATTTTATTAATGTGTATTAATAAATTCAAGTATTAAATACAAATATACATTAATTCGGAAATGACCGTTAGGTCCCGATTGAATGTATTTTTCGTTTAACCATTAACGAGTATAAATAATCAGTATTATTCATAACAATTGCCCTAGTGCTCTACGAGTATATTTCATTAGTGAACTCTCTAGATTCAGACATATCCGTCACGAAATCCAATTTCGTGTCCATAATTCACCCACCCGTAAATTATGACGATCACGGATAAACTCGTTGAATCATACAGGTCGAGGTCATTGCATACTTATAATCACTCTGTCACAGGTATCCGGATTATCCCAGAGATATAGATATAAATATCAAATCTCTAGGAATAATCTCATCGACTATTAATCGAAGTATCTATTAGTAATCTCTAACTAACATTCGGAACTCACTTCTGAAGTATATTATTGCCCTAGATTTAACAGATTGCTAATCAATTATGGACTATCTATGCTCTGTACACAGAACTAACGGATCCTTTCTTGATACTCATATGATATCATGAGCATGAGTCCACACCCAACGAACAGGCAGAGGTCTGATCTAAATAGATCGGTGGCGTGACTGCCATATCTCAAGTCAAAGAATTACTATGCTACTCATACCGAGAAGATTCCTATTGACGTTGGTGTACCATCTATTAAGAAATCTTCGGTGAGTCGTTCAGTATTTATCAAATAAACACCTACACGTGTATACGAGTCTCCCAAGACTCATGGTTCATAGGGATAAACCATCGGACCAAGTTCGATATACGATATGTATTGGTCTCAGCGGATTTTACTAATCGACCCGTGTCATTAAATCTTGACCAGGAACTTAATTTAAGGATATACAACTTATAGTGACACTTTCCAATGTCAATTACAAGCAATGTTGTAACTGCGCACTACATTGTAAATCCTAAGGTCTTTGTTTAATATATATACATATCACTAAACCAGATTTAGTTGCAATCTAATCGAAATTAGATCAAATACGTATATAAAAGACAAGATGCGCTACCATTTAATTAGTAATATTATGGAAAAAGGTATTGCTCGTATTCATGAATTAGACATAAATATGATCCAGATTGGCGCTCAGAGCACCAACCCTAACATGTATAAGTGTATAAGGCAGCATCCCCGACCCATATCCTCGGGTCGGTATGTTGAAACAAAAAAAGCCCTTCCTTACATATACCAGAAGGTCGGGTCGGTAGAAAAGTCTTTACTTCCCCCACCTTCTCTTCAAAAAGGTCACGCATGCACTGAGCCCCTTTTCATGTAGAAATATTGAGAAGTAGCTTCCTCTGATGACAGCTTGAACTGTTATGATTTTCTTCTAACTTGTATCTTCCAACGAACACCTTCTCCGGGTGTATATGACGGTGCCTCTGTTGGTTCATCTCGAGTTCCCTTCATCGTGCTTCAAGGCCCAAACCGAAATCCTTGGGTCGGTTTTCAAATGCAGCTGATTCCGATCCACTGATCGGATCAGACACCTCTGGATCTTGGGTTTAGGCCTTCTTCTTAGAAAAGATCTTGAACCCTCATCTTGACAAGTGAAATCCCCTTAATATTTCAAATTTTCTCAGATCCGAAAATCACCATTAATAGAATTCCTCATATATTTCCATCCTTTTTACAAATTCACACCCATTTGATAAAGAACTAAAATCGAGGCCTAGCAATTGCACAAACTCTGTCCTCAAGTTAATTAATATCCTAAGCCGAAGTAGTTAATCTCATTTTTATTCTGTCCAATCAAATTTAATTTCTTCATATTGACTTGGGAATTCTGTTATTGTACCTATATTTTATATTTGATATTTAATAATTTTTACCCCACTAAGTTGTTACTTCAATATGATTAAGTTCACCACTCTACAACTATAGTGCCCAACCACAAACCCCTAAAATTGCAAAGTTAGTTGAACTTTCGATGTCATCCCCTGCTGATTCTACCTGCATTGATTTTATTGCCCATTACTATATATTCACATCACCAAAATCCCAGTTTCAGAATCAAAGGGCCTATAAAATATCAACATCAGATGGTCTTGAGGTTCATGGCTATCCTGGATGAAATTTTTATTCTTAATTAGAATTCCTAGTCCTGCCATGAATACTCCATTAAATTAGTTTTTGAATTGCTGGGAGACATGATTTAAGACTAGCCTATCAGGTGGAATGATCCGTTTGAAGGGAAGTGACAGTTTTGTAAAAGACCAGCAACATTTTCAGTTTTACTGACCCACTTGGCTAAATCTTTCAGTGCAAAATAATTCGAACATTCATAAAGAAACTGTAACTGCCCTGCTTTTTAATGGCATTAAAGTATCAGAAAAAGTTGACAACAGTCTGCTTTCAAAAGCAACATCTAACGAAATTAAATATATGATGTTTCATGTGTTCTAAATCTATTATGCTTTGCTGGCATGTTAAACAACAAAGAAGCTGGGAGATTAATGTCATGTATTTATATTTGTCCAATTTGAAGTAGAATTAGGTAAGCGGCTTCAACTTGTTTGATCAACTGTGACGAAAACGCTAGCCGGAACCGCCATATCAGACTCGATTACGACGCGATTTTCGGACACATTTCGCAAGGCATGTTTGGGGAAGGAACTGCCGCTGGCGCTAAAAGAGTATTGAACATGTTTGATAAGGTTAGGAAATAACAAAATTGAGCTAAAATCAACTGTCCATGACGTCGTATTCCCCTGCATAGATGCTCTAGCAACTGTAGCCCTTTTGTTCATTCCTTGAACATTGTTCCTGTCAACAAAAACTTGATCAATTTGTTTGAAAGCTCCATTGGATTGATCCAATTGAATGATTTCAACCTTGTTATTCTTCCCAGAAAACAAGTTATCGACAATATTAACCCCGTTGGCAACCCCTTTTATGGATTTTAAAACAATCGCAGCGTCACCAAGGAAGAAACTGCTAGAAATAAGAAGTTGCACAGGGTCCTCGGCAACAATACTCGTGTAATCCATATAACAATTCACTATCCTAGTTTGTGTGTAACCTGGCAGTTTCAAATAAATGCCAGTGCCACCAAATCCTGTGGCCTTGTTATAGCAATGTACCCCGGAAAATGTGTTAGCTTGACCTGAAACCATTATCCCTACAGCAGCCGAAAAAATTACCACATCCGTAACAGCATTGTCGTTGCCCATCAAGTTAATCGCCGTGCCTGTGAAGTTCCGTTCGCCCGGATCACCACCGGCGGTGACGTGTTGCCCGAGGAATGAGTTTCGGATGTAGGTTTCATGCCCGCTTTGGACAAAAATGCCATTGGTGGTAAAATGTACCACGTAACAATTGTCTATGCTAGTCCTGAGTGAATTTATGACCGAAATTGCTCCTCCCCTGTATTTGAATCTAGCATCAGTCTTTTAAAGTTATGTACTCGTAATTATATGATGATGCAGGTTTTGAAGGAGATAAATCAATGAGATAGCCATCAGTTGGAAAATCATCTGAGGCTCGTAATGTGCCACCATGAATCTGGATCATCAAGAATAAAAAAAAAAAATTAAAAAAAATGTGTACATTAGCAAATTCAAATTAACTCTCTAATTTTCTGCCATATGCACTTTTAATCTAGCTATTGATTTTTTATTAGCATGTGATATAACTTATATAAATATAGTTCCAGTGCATGATAGCCTACCATAAGATTCCCTACGCCAGCGTCCGGCAACCGTAGAGGCTTGCTGATCAAGTAATTCCCACCTTCAAGATGAATCTCAACACCACCAAGATTAGCAATTCCCTTTATTAGAGACCCTTGTCTGGGCCCATTAAATGCATCAGATAACGCTTTCAGTATGGCTTCCGTACTGTCTGATTTTCCCGTGGGATCCGCACCGTATGATGTCACCCGATACACCCGTGGCCCTGATTTAACCTGCAAAAATCACATGATCACCACCACCACCACCAACAAAATGATACAATCGTCCCCACCAGATAATAACTTGTGTAAATTTTACCTGAGGAGCATAAGCAGGAGGAGAAGCTGGCGCTGGAGCAGGACCTGGACCTGGACCTGGACCTGGACCTGGACCTGGAGCAGGAGCAGGAGCTGGCGCTGGCGCTGAAGCTATCAAATCACGACGAATAAAAGAAGCCTTAAACTCTTTCATTCGGCGCATTTTATCATGAAAATTGTCGCCATGGCTACCAGAAAAAGGATTGGTTACAGGAATATCTTCGCCATAAACATGCACGATGATCAAGCTAGCCAATCCAGCAATCAAAGAAAGTAAAACTAGGGATGTTCTCGCCATAGCTTTAAAGTTATAAAACCCTCTTTCTCTTTTCTTCTCTTCTCTACACGTTAAAGAGTGTAAGGAAAAGAGAGCATGGATATATGAACATGGAGAAGTAAAAGAAGATGATGAATTCTTTCATTTATAATAGAGAATTTGAGAGAAGGAAATTAGTAAAGGACATGGAAAGAGAAACGTCTAACTAAGATTGCATATAAAATTTTATTTGGTTGAAATAAACTCTATTTAGAGATGGTCATGCTGATAACACTTGCCTTTGTGTTTTTATTTATACAAGACATGAGGATTGGTTTGCTTTTGCTTTGGTTTGCCGAGGTAGCAAGATTTGTGTTTGAAAGTTCTTGTCTGACAGAAAAGTTTTGCTGTTACCTACTTTTCACTTATGGGTCCCTAAAAAAAGTAGGCATTGTGGGAAACTGAGAAAAGATTGGGTGCATTTATTTATTTATTTTTTAAAATAATACTTTTTTTTTTTCTGAACAATGCTTTTCAGATTGGAAAGTGTATTTGATTAATAATGTCATACTCTTTAAATAATTAATTTAAAAATTAATAATTTATATATAAAATTTAATGAATTAATTATTTAAAATAAAATTGATACTTGAGAATATATTTATTATCTATATCTATATATATACTATTAAAATTTGAAGGTCATCCAAGCGTTCTCCTTAGTCCTTACATAATTAAACTGATTTGTTATTTGATGGAAATTTAATGAATGAAGACAGACTTTTTAATGCTCGATTAAAGGTTCTATTTAATTAGATATGGTGACAATTCGTAAAACTCTTGGTTCAATTGATGTATAATATGTTAAGCTTATGAGAAAATAATTAATGGCTTGATTGGAATGCATAACAGTTGCATTCAAAAGCAAATGAATGAAGGCATGCTTTTTAATGTTGGAATTAAATCTTATAATTCGTAAAACTCTTGATTCAATGGACCTATAAATAACCTGTTAATGAGGTTGTTAATGAGAATTTACAGCATGGGTCGATTGGAATGCATAGCAATTGCATTCAAAAGAAAACAATCGCAATGACTTGATTTTGGTGTGTGTTGTGATTTAGGATTTAACGAAGATTCTAGTGGACAATGCACCCAAAGCAATGAAAGAGCAGAAATTTGAGACCTCTATTTCGGTGGCAAGAAAAAAAAAGAAGGAATGCATGTTGGGATTTATTTGAATTAAAATAAAATATTCTAACACCCTCCTCCTAAAATTTCCTTAGACACAAAACAAACTCAAATTTAATGACAAAACAAAGAGGTAATTGGTGATTTGCAGAGCTTATGAATAGAGTCCAGTGTTCTTTTATAACTTTTTTTTTTATTTTATTTTGAATTTCAAAAATGATAGATTCACAAAATTTAGTAAAACATATAACACAAAAATATTAAAAAACAGGTAACATTTCTTTTAATTAAATATTATCTTTTATATAGTGATTTTTTGCTTATTTTTTTCTATTTTTTTTTTTTTGCAGACTCGTTGAATTTTAAAGATATGGGTTTATATAATCGCAATTTTTGTACATCGTCACCTCCCAAATGTTTTTATAACTGGGTTTTTATTTTTTATTTTTTGGAATTGTTGGAACTCCACAGCCAAACATTCATTCTGAGCTTAAGCGTAATCAGGTTTTTATAATTGGGTGTTTAATAATATTTTTTTAATAATATTTTTTTTCCCGAAAACATCGCTTTTCAGATTGAAATGTGTATTTGGAAATTAATGAATGAAGACAGACTTTTTATGCTCGATTAAAGGTTCTATTTAATTAGATATGGTGACAATTCGTAAAACTCTTGGTTCAATTGATGTATAATATGTTAAGCTTCTGAGAAAATAATTAATGGCTTGATTGGAATGCATAACAGTTGCATTCAAAAGCAAATAAATGAAGGCACGCTTTTTAATGTTGGAATTAAAGCTTCTAGTTCATTGGATTGGGTAATAATTCGTAAAACTCTTGATTTTTTTTTTTTTTTTTTTTAAAACGATGGAAACCCGCCACCAAACCACCCATTCTGGACCGTGGCGCAGGTAAAACCACCGGCTGTCCCAGTTTCTTACAAGAAGTGCACTTCCTGGATTCGAACTCAGAACCTCAATGTGAGATTTTGGACCCTACACCACCAAGCGACACACTGGGGACAAAAAACTCTTGATTCAATGGACGTATAAATAACCTGTTAAGGTTGTTAATGAGAATTTACAGCATGGCTCGATTGGAATGCATAGCAATTGCATTCAAAAGAAAACAATCGCAATGACTTGATTTTGGTGTGTGTGGTGATTTAGGATTTACGAAGATTCTAGTGGACAATGCACCCAAAGCAATGAAAGAGCAGAAATTTGAGACCTCTATTTCGGTGGCAAGAAAAAAAAAAGAAGGAATGCATGTTGGGATTTATTTTGAATAAAATAAAATATTCTAACACCCTCCTCCTAAAATTTGCAGAGCTTATGAATAGAGTCCAGTGTTCTTTTATAACTTTTTTTTTTATTTTATTTTGAATTTCAAAAATGATAGATTCACAAAATTTAGTAAAAAAAATAACACAAAAATATTAAAAAACAGGTAAAATTTCTTTTAATTAAATATTATCTTTTATATAGTGATTTTTTGCTTATTTTTTTCTATTTTTTTTTTTTGCAGACTCGTTGAATTTTAAAGATATGGGTTTATATAATCGCATTTTTGTACATCGTCACCTCCCAAATGTTTTTATAACTGGGTTTTTATTTTTTATTTTTTGGAATTGTTGGAACTCCACAGCCAAACATTCATTCTGAGCTTAAGCGTAATCAGTTTTTTATAATTGGGTTTTTAATAATATTTTTTTAATAATATTTTTTTTCCCGAAAACATCGCTTTTCAGATTGAAATGTGTATTTGATTAATAATTTCATGCTCTCTCATCATTGAATTTTTCTAAAATAATTAATTTAAAAATTAATAACCTGTATATAAAATTTAATGAATTAATTATTTTTTTACACAAAAATAAAATAAAAAATAAAAAATTGATATTTAAGAGTACATATATCATTCGTTTTCGATATAATGTTCTAACTACCATCAAATTCAGCTATCTACATCAAAAACCAAATAGTAGCTAAATTAGGTTATTTTAGATATCATACTTTCCAAAGTTAATCAATACGTTTCAATTCTAATAGGTTCCATCTTGTGTCGAGTTAAGGCTCCGCCTCATGTTAGGCTAATTAGGCTAAAGGTTTATAGTTGTAGATGCTGAATTTCGCTTCTCGGCTTACAATTGAGATTTGTATATTGGGGGTACCAGGAGTCCTGCAAAACACAGATAAAGTGAGCACAAAATATCTACTACCGGTATGGTGGATGTCGTAGACATTTTGACGCTCAAGTCAGTTATGTACACAAGCGGAATGAGAGGTTAGAGTAAGGTTTTAGGGTTACCTTGACCTTCGGAGGGTGATTTCCGTAAAGACGGTCGGGCTGGTGTTTAAGGATTGATGTATGCTTTTAGTACTCGAGTGTGATAGCCAAATATTGAATGAATAAAACCCCTGGACCCCCTCTCTTTTTATAGGTTGTGAAGTAGCCTTCAAATCGGTTTATGATTCCTTGGAGGAGTCGTATACCAACTCATTTTAGGAAATGGTAGTTGAATCAGGATTGAATTAGGAGTGCCTAGATATCCAGGATTAGGTGTAATCCCTATGATATTTGGATTATACCACTGTGTTTCTAAGCGTTATATCTCGATCCAAATACTCAGTTACCTTATCAAGAATGAATTAGTCAAATGTAGATTGGCCCAATAATGTTTAATGGGGCGTTATATAATACAGAGTCATTGACCGGGGACTGCGAATAGCACAACTAGGGCTTGATGGAGCCTTTCAGAGCCATGTAGGCTCCGGGAGCCTCCAAGCCATTTGAGCTTTTGACAATAAGGCGTATGGGCTTATGGGACCCGCCTATGATTCATGCGAGTAGGTTCAGGGCCGTTTGACGCTAGTTGGGTCTTGCCTGGTGCTTGAACCTGAGAAATAATGACGTTTTGTTCAATAGCCCAAATTTGGCTCATACAGTTTGTCATCCACTCTTTAAGTTAAGGAGCCATTAGCTTGGAGAGTATTCAACGAGTATGTCGTATGGTGTGCGATTAAAGCACGTGAACGTATCAGGACGTTGATGTCGCATGGACCAAACAAAGGTTAAATACTTATTATAGACAAATGTTATCACTGTCTTTATTGCTTGTTTTATATGATTTGACATAATTAATCCATGAAGTAAATTAACTGGATAATAATAACAAATTATATATTATAAAAAGTTAGAGTTCTCTAAATTTGAAATATCAAGAGTGGATCATTTAGCCCCATAATTTTATTTTATTGTTGCAGTCCAATTTAAAATTGTTCACCACTTCAACAATTCAAATTTTTTTTATTTTTTCACTTAAATTATTATTTTATTTTACTAAATCTATTATTTATGGATCGACCCTGGACTTACCGGATTATTTTATTACTTCCACACTCTTATACTTGGGAGTAAAAAACCACTTTGTGAGTGTCTCACGAATCTTTAATTACATCCTTAGTCTAATGATGAGCGGTTAAAATACACATATTTCCTGCCCCTTTATCTTAATATTTTGTAGGTAATATCAGGCTTTATGATCGAATTGATGTGTTTTAATTGGTGTGTTTTTTGCAAGTCAAAATAATATCACGATTTCATGGATTCAACCAGGGATGAGAACAGCAAGATACATAGTAAATTAAGGTTTATTCTGAGTCAAAATGCGTGTCCCAACACTGAACCCGAGCCGAGACGCGTAAAAGAGCAAAATTTAGGTAGATTACAATTTGGAAATTTGATGGGCGCGTCATGACGCTTCCCGCTGAGAGTCGCAACGTGCCAAAGATGAGTGGTGTTCATTATAACGCACATAAGTGTGTCACAACACGGAGAAATTTTCCCTAGTTCACTTTGTATTCGAGTTTTAAGTAGGAAACACCCCATGGACCTCCTCTATAAGCACAAGTTCATCTTAAAACCTATAAAGAAGCCTCATAACATATTTTGGAGCCTCTAGATCATAGAAGAACGTCTAGAGTAAGGAAAAAATGAGTGATTCAAAAAGAGGTGGAGTTTGAAACGAAGACTGCAAATGAGAGTTTCTTTGTTCCATTTTCTCTCTAACTTTATCTTTTAGGAGTTCTTGGCTTCTTACAATGATTAGATTATTTTTATTAAATATTATGAGTAACTAATTCATTAAATCTTGGATTGTAACGGATCCCAAGCATAGTTTCATTAATTTAATTGTATATTTTTATTCTTTTGGATTTGTGTTATTGATTATTTATTATTCTCTATGCTTGAACGCATATTTTATTTGTTTGGTCAACATAGAATATTCTTGGTAAATCCTTAGGAACTCGAAGAAGGAAATTAGGATTAGCAGTGATAATAATAGCGTGTGATCTTATTCGTTGAATACATTTCCCTTTAGGATACACATATAACTGCAGAGTATACGTAGCCAATATTACCTGATCTTAATGAATTTTGTATAAATTAATTAACATATATATATATATAATATAATATATATATATATATATATATATATATTTTAGGTAATTGATTTATTAGAATATTTTCACCTGACCATCAAAAGAGGCTCGTGAATAATTTAGTGTTATAAGTTAATAATAAGTAATAACAACCCAATTGAATGAAAAATATCTGGACACATTATGTACATGATTAGGTGAAGTTGCAACCCTAGTGTAGACACTGCATTTTTACATAAGCCTGATGATGAGCCTCGTATGGAGGTACTACCTGAAAAGTCACAGAAGTCGCGGAAACGAATGCCGGAAGGAAATAAAACCTCCAAAATTAACCCCTTATTGGATTCGACTCACTAGTTCGCCTCAGATTCGCTGAGTCGGTTTTTGTTTCAAATCTTAGCCTCAACCCAAAACCTCTACAACCCACAAAACCCACCATGCACTCCTAAACTAATATATTTCATGTATTTTAAACACATCCAATTGTCTAAAATTCAAAATTCCCATGAGCTTATCCTAGGGTCATATTCGGCCAACATAAGGATTTTGGGAAAATTACTCTAATAAATTTTACACAAATCCAATGATGCAAAACTCTAAGTAATCATCATCTAACATAAACCAAATACTCAATTTGAAGAAATCATGCATTAATCACAAAAGCCCCAAATTAAAGTTTAAGAACCCTCAATCAATTTCATGCTCAATTATGGCTCTGATACTATTGTTATGATTCATTTGAGTGCTATCTCTTGAAAATTTACAACAAATTTTTACCTTCTTCCTTGTGAAGCCCACAACAATTAAAGGAAAAATAGATAGGATATTTCGTTCACAAAACGTGAATGAGAGAGATGAAAAGAAAAGAATGACTTGTGTATAATAATTTCTAAAATCCAAAATAAATGATATATCAAAAATCTAATATTTGGTCAATTTAACTTTGAGTGTAAAACAAGTTTCCATCATTTTTCTACACCAACTTCCATCACCAAAAAGGTGAATGAATGACTAGTGATGTGACTTGATGTGACTTGTGGGCCCCACTTGAATTCAAAATTCGAGTGGGCCCGCAAACACTCCCGGGCTCGGGTTCGCTAATTCTGAATTAACAAATTTTCCGTTGCGACGTAATTAAATCAAATTTAATTAAATAATTATGCCTAGCAAAATTACTATCCACGTCGCTTGCGAATTAATTCTAAATTAATTCGTTTGCCCGAATTAAAATCCAATTTTAATTCCGCGTCGAAATCTAATTTCGTTTAATATATCGAATATATTATTTTATCGATTAATTCCAAATTAATCGTTCTCTCTCTTCAAATAGTATTTTATCCTAGATAAAATCTCTCCGTAATTAATCCTAGATTAATTATGTTCGAATCATACGTCATCGGTGAATCTTCGGGAAGCGACCCATGAGATCCCTGGATATGTTGGCAGTAAATCCGATCGTCGGACTATCTGAACACGTACGTACCTTGTACTACGTTTTTACCGATTTACGAGACATGGTTGGCTTCTAGCAAAGCACCGTGCCTACCCAATTCTCCAGAAATATTCTTAAAGGAATATATAAAATCTATGTCAGGTGTAGTATACGTAGTATTGCGTATTGCGATCCAGTATCGAATGTCACATGCTAGGCCTAAGGCTGGAATTGTGTCTGCCCCGTACGACGCATATATCAGATCTCTGTTAAATAGTCTCTATAATCAGATAAGCATGACCTAGTCATATTATCTCGATGACTGCAGTACATAAGAGTACTAGTTCTATAATTTACGTGATCATCATCTCCATATGACTGGAGTGCTACTTCCATCTTGACATCACACCCAATACACTACGATTCTCAGTATACCCAGAATAGGCGTACACAGAACCTGTTAAAGCCCTGGACGACCAAAACCAAAGTATATTGATTGTCGCAAGTATTAGCGATGCAAGTCTTAGGTTAAGACCAAATACACCTACCCTGATTCGGACTCCCATAGACACAAGGTCATACTACCAATGGGATTTCGAGGGGTCTATCCAGAGCGAAGCTGTTTCCGTACCATCGGTAAACACAACCTCCTATTACACTTGCATAAGTATCCAATACTTAAATATATGAGAACTATGTCGTTATGCTCCCACAACGCGCACAAGTGCAATACTAGTTTATTCCGTATTATCGATGTCCAATCTCGATAATATTACGACTAGAGATATTTTAATGATTAAACCTTAGTGGATTAATATTGTCTCATATCTTATTAATCCGGTACTAATCATATGGACTTTTATCATTTATGTATCTTGGTAATCCAATTACAAATGATAAAAGAGCAATTTCTTTTGTCACATAGTTAATTTGTACAACAACACTATGTTCTGTATAAATAGTGATGTTATGGGTCATAATTGTCCAACAAAGTCCACCATGCATGCCCAAGCCTTCCAATAAAAAATTCCATGCAAAACATATGTCAAAATTCCCTCAAATCTCCTTCCAATTTAACAAGGTATGAAATCTTATCCTCACCAAATTTAGAGATTTTCTTTCCCAAAATAATTTAAGAAATATTTCCCAAATTTACTTCATTTATTTCCTTGATTTGGAGATCCATTGGCATTATAAAAAAGAGACTTGACCAAACCCTAAAAAAAAAAACTCTCTTTTTAAGACATACACGACCGTTCACAGGCAAAAAAAGCCCTAGACACACACACGGTAAAAGAACAAAAAACCCACAAACAGAATAAGCCACCAAAACCCTGGAATTCTCTTTCTAGGCCCCCCACGATAGAAGGCTACACTTGGCACTTACACACCTTACACGGCACTTGCACATCTTTTAAACACACACAAGCAACAAACCTTAAGTCAACCAGCAGCCCCTAACCGAAAAACACAACAAAAAATAACCTTTCAACCAGCAGCCCCTGACCGAAACAAACAACAAAAATAACCTTTCAACCAGCAGCCCCATAACCAAACAAACAACAAAAATAACGCAAATCAAGCAACCTGGATGTGAAACAACAGAAACATGGTCAAACTCTGAAACCGTGACCCTAAAATCACCAAATATTACCCAAAAAATAGTCCATGAAATACAAAAAATAGTCCCAAAAATCACCCAAAAAAAGTCCCAAATATACCCAAAAACATTCCTTGAAACACCAAAAAACAGCCCCTAAAAAAACGCACAAACAGTCCCCAAAAACAATCAAAAAACAGCAGCACAAAACAGCGAGCAAAAAAACAGCGAATCAACAAACCAGAAAAACAGCAAGCTTTAATCCTTTCGGAGACGGTCAAACAAACTTCTGAGAAGCAACTTAAAAGGTAAGACTTGAGGGCACCCTTTACTATATTTATTTTTTTGTTCTGGACGCGGCATGCTTGGTTGGACGTGAAATACGTCTAGCCGAGTATGCGAGGTCCTACATCAAAGACGGTCAAATCTGTCAGTCACATTTTCCTTTTTTAGCATTTTGTCGTTTATCTTTTTATATTTACTAATTTGGCTATTTTATTATTTTTTATTTATCTTTAGGTTTATTTACTGTTATTTATTATTCCGCATTTAGTTTCGTTATTTATCTTTATTCATTATTTCACGTTTATTTATTGTTTATCTTTATTTTATTATTTCACATTTATTTTAATGTTTATCTTTATTTTATTTTATCGCATTTATTTTATCATTTAGCTTTTGTCTATTTATTTTTATTTTTATTTTATTATTTTGCCCCTTTTTTTATGCTCGCTTATATTACATTGACGATTATGTGTGGTTTTATCCCTTGTGGTATATCGGATGTAAATCCAAACATAAATTTCATAGCCGAATCCGAATGGACGGTAGTGCAGTCTGTACTTGGGATACAACTCCACGTACCGCTCGAGAAATGTTCATATATGCGTGTTTATGTCATTATTGATGCTATTTTGTAAGAACGTTCGAACGTGTTTTCAAAAGCAACTCGAAAGCAAGCATTCTGCCTCACTCCGTTTGAACACGTTTTCGAACGCAACTCGAACGCAAGCATTCTGCCTCACTCCGTTCGAACGTATTTTAGAACGCTACACGAACGTGAACTCTCTGGTACACTTCATTTGAACGCGTTACGAACGTTACACGAACGCACTGTTGGAATTTTCTACGGTCCCGAGGATCGAATATCAAGCATAAAACATACATGTGAATACATCTAGGAAGTTGCGGCCTTCTAGTTCTCGGCCAAGCTTGAAACAAGAAGAAAAATGGCTTCAAAAGCAAAAATGGAGAGAAGAAAGAAAATGGCCTCATGGCCGAATCCATAAGAGAGAGAGAGATAAGAATTTTGTGTTTTGTATATCTAATTCACAAAACCAAAAATTCAAATATCAAATAAAATATTGATAAATGTCTTTCAAGCTTTCAAAAGCTTTTCAACCACTTACATCAATCATGAATAGTGACTGGTGTCAATCACTCAAAGTGAAAGACATCTATCACTTGATTGACGAATGATGTGACGCTAGATGTGACTTGCGGGTCCCACTTCGATTCTAAATGCGAATGGTTCCGCAAACACTCCCGGGCTCAGATTCGCTAATTTTGAATTAACGAATTTCTGTGCTTTTAATTAAATAATTATGCCTAGAAAAATTACTATTCAGGTCACTAACGAATTAATTCTAAATTAACTCGTTCGCCCGAATTAAAATCTGATTTTAATTCCACGTCGAAATCCAATTTCGTTTAACATATCAAATATATTAATTTATCGATTAATTCCAAATTAATCGTTCTCTCTCTTTAAATAATATTTTATCCCAGATAAAATATCTCCGTAATTAATCCCAGATTAATTTTCTCTTTCGTCTAATTAATCCCAAATTAATAAAGTGAGAGTCATATGTCATCGGTGAATCTTCGGGAAGCGACCCATGAGATCCCCGGATATGTTGGCAGTAAATTTGGTCATCGCTTAATTATTTGCATTTATTGTTAACGTTTGTTTACTGTTCTTATAATTACATTATCGTACTCTTTATTTAATATGATTTTAGAACTATGTATTTACTTTTATTTATATTCATGTTTATGGGTGTGCAAATTTGTGTGTTTATTTGAAGTATCTTGCATGTGCTGCATATGACTTGGTTATATCATTGTGTGAAACCCGTCCATTATACTGGCATAAGTAAGGGACCATTCTGAACCCAACGGTTTGAGGTCTTCCCTTACGAGGGGTGAGTGCGGCCTTAAATCATTTCCCAGTTCACACTGGGTGGCGACTCCTTTATTCTCCGGTTTAGTCTCTCGTGGGCTACTCCTTACTCTCTATGGGTTGCGAGCCCAACAGTGTCATGGTCGTCGAACATCATAGGCTTAGCGGTAATCCCCGCTTCGCTCTTACAGATGGCGACTCCACTGGGGATAAAGAATCGGCCCCGAAATAATACCTTGTAGTGTCTGTGGCTTTGGTTACACAGGTCTCATATATTTTGCATACCCTTATTACCCCGATGGTGTCATATGTCGTGAAGTGGCTTTCACTCAAGGCGACAGATCGTTATGTGGCATCATCACTCGTTGGCACGTACCTTAGGGTATAAAAAAAGTGCGCTCACTTGGTCGCTCGAATCCTTTAGTGGGGAGACCTAGTTGTGAGCAACCCTTCACCGGCGGGAGCCTTTATCTGTACCCTTATAAGCCCACATATGAACCATAGTTATATGTCCTATAGAATACCTACCATGCTTGTGTTTGGGACCATTGTCATTTGGATCCATTGACTTCTCGTCATTAGACTTCGTCATAGAACTTGTTGGGTCATTTAAACTGGGACGAGTTTGTATCTTATGATGATTGGGCCAAAAGACTTCAAAATGATTATGGGCCACCTTGTGTTTGGGCCCCTATCATTTGAATTTATTTAGCCACCTTATCGCAAAAGTGTAAACATGTTGGTCCTTTTCAACTGGGATAAGTTTGCACCTCGCGATAATCTGACTGAACACTTTAAAATGATACCAGGCCAATTTTGTATGAAAACCTTGATGAACTTGGAAGATCTAAACATGATCCGAATATGCCAGAAGCATGAGTCCGATATCCGCCCTGGCTTTCATCCAGGAAGGGTATGCCTTGTTATGGCATATCTGTATACTTTTGGATACCTCTCAGTCCATCCCCACAATTGTGATTACCGAGGACCCAATTCGTCATTTCTAGACAATGACACGATCTATATAATAGGCTTAGTCAATATTGTAAATGGGCTGTATTTTCTTTTACCGATGCAAATGGACTGAGGTAGCCGAGGTTCACCCCTGTAGCGTAGGAGAGAACGATTTTGTGTACCCACATTGGCGCATAAATAAGCCATACCCAAGGCAGAAATGGACTCACCCCGAGTGTGGGAGGAATAAGGTCGGAATGATATATGTTATTTTAATAACCACATGCATCTCATCTCATGCATCGCATGTATACACGCATCATGCTAACTCCTTGTTTTAACAGCCATCATAGATATCTGTTGGGTCAGAGAAGAATGAAGACTTGTCAAATAGAGTATAGCAAACATGAATGCGTCAGGCAGTGAAGATTCTCACATGGATCAATTGGAGACCAACATCACCAACATTACCGAGCAACTACAAGCTTTGACCAATGCTATGGCCAGTCCGGCAGTACCTCACACAGTGGAAACAGAAAACAATAAGAATGCCAGATGTGAGGTGCCCCGAATAGGGCGAGCGAAGAAATCCCCATTTTTGATGATGACATGGCTGAGTATGCCGCGGGAAGGGTAGCTGGGTCTCAGGCAGAAATACAGAAACTCAGAGAGCAAGTAGAGTCAGTTACCCGCAAGCTGAATGGTAAACATGAAGATCTGTTAGACTATGATGTGATGACTTTCGAAGAACAGTTGCCTCCTCAGTTTAAGACGTATGACATGGCCAAGTTCAACGGAAATAGAGATCCAATGGTCCATCTCCGACATTAAATTTCAGTGATGAGTTCAATGGGTTTGTCGAAGCGTCAAGTGCAAAAAATATTCAGGATGTCAATGGAAGGGCGCCCGTAGTATGGTATCATTGTTGAGTTCTCCTAGAACATGCCAAAGATCTATTAAGCATAAACAAGTGAGAATAATCGAAGTAAGATTGTGAATAAATACTTTCAACGATCAGTTATGGCATATGTGGAGATAACAAAAATTTACAACCTTTATGTAGTGCTTCAAGCCCTCATTTGATTGTATGTTTTAGCTCCAAGCTTGATCTTAGAATTCCAAACTCAATGGGATAGTTTCCCTATCACCTTTGTAGACCCTTTTATGTGCTAGCAATGGATGAAATTGCAAAAAAATCTTCCCTAGAGAGTAAGCAACTCTCGGCAAAATAGAGAGGGGAGAGGAAGTGGTGGTTCACGCCAATTGCAAGAAGGAGAGAAAAATGAGTGTGTTATTTGATTTTCAAAAATCAAAGTAAAAATATACCAAATTCTAAGAGTTAGTAAAGTCAATCACACATCAAATAAAATAAGGAAATGTGTTTTACAAGTCAAAATCCACTAACAACTTCCATCACCAAAAAATGATGAGATTGACTAGTGATGTGACTTGATGTGGGCCCCACTTTAATTCAAAATCCGAGTGGGCTGGCAAAACACATTCCGGACTCGGGTTCGTTAATTCTGAATTAACGAATTTTCTGTTGCGACTTAATTAAATCAAATTTAATTAAATAATAATACTTCGTAAAACTATTACGAAAGTCGCTCGCGAATTAATTCTAAATTAATTTGTTCGCCCAAATTAAAATCCAATTTTAATTCCGCGTTGAAATCTAATTTCAATTAATATATCGAAATATATTATTTAATCGATTAATTCCAAATTAATCATTATCTTTTTTCTAAATGAATTTTATCCCAAATAAAATCTTTCCGCTATTAATCTTAGATTAATTTTCTTTCTCTCATAATTAATCCTAGATTAATTGTGTTCGTGTCATACATCATCGGTGAATCTTCGGGAAGCGACCCATGAGATCCCTGGATATGTTGGCAGTAAATCCGGTCGTCGGACTATCCGAATACGTGCGTACCCCGTACCACATTCTTACCGATTTACAAGACATGGTTGGCTTCCTGCAAAGCACCGTGCCTACCCAATTCTCCAGAAATATTCTTTAAGGAATATATAATCTATATCAAGCGTAGTATACCAAGTATTGCATATTGCGATCCAGTATCAGATGTCACATGCTAGGCATGAGGCTGGGATAATGTCTGCCCCGTACGAAGCATTTATCAGATCACTAGCAACTAGTCTCTTTAATCGGATAATCATGACCTTGTCATATTATCCCGATAGTTACAACATAATAGAGTACCAGTTCTGTATCCCTGCGTGATCATCATCTCCATATGACTGAAGTGATACTTCCATCTTGACATCACACCTATACACTACGATTCCCACTAAACCAAGAAGAGGCGTACACAAAACCTGTTAAAGTCATGGATGACCAAAACCAAAGCGTACTGATTATCATAAGTATTAGCAATGCAAGTCTCAGGTTAAGACCAAATACACCTACCCTGATTCGGATTCTCATAGACACATACTCATACTACCAATGAGATTCTGAGGGGTCTATCCAGAGCGAAGCTGTTTCCCTACCGTCGGTAAACAGAACCTCTTATTACACTTGCATGAGTATCCAATACCCAAATATATGAGAACTATGCCTTTACGCTTCCATAACGCGCACAAGTGTAATACTAGTCTATTCCGCATTATCGATGTCCAGTCTCGATAATACTACGACTAGGGATATTTAATGATTAAACCTTTAGTGGATTTATATTGTCTCATATCTTATAATCCAGAACTAATCATAAGGATTTTTGTCATTTATATATATGCAAGTAATCTAATTACAAAATGATAAAATGACAATTTCCTTGGTCACATAGTTAATTTGTACAAAAACCACAATGTCTTTTACAAATAGTGATGCTATGGGTTATAATTGTCCAACAATCATGACCTGGAGAGAAAGATCAGAGATGACTGTAGGGCATTGGTAGAGGCCTTTCTGAACCAATATGTCACAGACCTGGAGATAGACTTGTCACTCTGTGACCTAGAAAACATCAAACAGAAGCCAGAGGAAAGCTTCAAAGATTACGTGGATCGCTGGAGAAGCCATCTCTTGAAGATGCAGAGTCACCCCTCGGAGAAAGACCATATTAAGATGATCATTAAGGGCACCAAGCCCTCCATTTATAACAAGATGAGAAGGATGACCTCCATGATCAGTGACTTTCGACAGTTAAGATAAACTGTCATGGGTATCGAGGAAGAAAAAGCCGAGAACAGAAATTTTTATGGCCAGAATAGAAGAACCATTTGGGGGCCTCAGGAACCAAGCCCGCTCTTGCTGAGGCCGCTGCCATCAGAAACATGCGATTCTCCAATCTGGGTAGACCTTTGTTAAAGGTGTTTGAAAAAATGAAGAGACAAGGATTCTTGAAACCCTTAGAACCTATACCACTTCCAAACCCTGCGCACCCCACCTAAACCTAAACCTATACTGTCACTAACATCAGCAAAAAGGCCACGACACTAACAACTACGCCCGCTTGAGGCATAAGATCCAAGACCTCATTGACACCCATAAAATACCCGATCAAGAAAAAGAACAACCCAACACTCACAGAAACCCTCTACCTAAATACCAATCTGTTCCATCACCTACCTACATGATCAACTCAGGCCTACCCGAAATCTTTGTCCTCCAAACTCTCGACCACCAAGACTTTTGCATGGGGATATGGGATAGCAGCATTGAGGATGAAATAGAATAGGGAAGAGATTTCAGGGAAAACTTCTCGAGCAGTGATGAATATGAGGTAAAGGGGATGACTTACAGTGGACATTTTGACAGTGATACAGTGGAGAAAGGAAAAAAAGTTCTGACAGAAGGCCGAGAGGTGACATAAAATATGGATAACACCGAGGGGGATACTGTGTTGCGCTAATTAAATAAGACCCGGGCATAAGTGAGCATATGAGAGTTGTTATGCGCCTCTCAGGAGCACAGACGTGCCATGGTAGAAGCTCTAAGCAAGATAATGGTACATGAAGATGCAAACTCGACACTCTAAGCAAGATAATGGTAATTGAAGATGCAAACTCGACAATGTTCGTAGGGTCGGTACAGAAAGAGAGTAGGCAGATGAAAATATTCTCCGAAGAAAAGCTCCCGATATAAGAGAGGAATCACAACAAGCCACTATTCATAAAAGCAGAAATAAAAGGCCAGAAGACATTTTGTGTAATGGTGGATGATGGCTCATCCATCAATGTGTGCCCTTTAAAAATACTGTCGAGGTTGGGTATGTGGACAACAGACTTAAGCCCCTCCAGCATGACTATCAAAGCGTGTGACGATAGCAAACAGGGAGTCGAAGGTACTTTCGTCACAATAGTCAAATTGGGCCCAATAGAAGACAATGTGCAGTTCACATGCGCTCGATATCCCAGCTACATTTGTTCTGTTATTAGAGAGGTCATGGTTTCACAAACTTGGTGGCGTTCCATCCACTTTGCACCAGGTTATCAAGTTCCCACACGACGGGGGAAGTGGTCACCATCAAGGATGAAGTAAAACAATGTTGTGACTGCTTTAGACATACAACCTTTCACAAGGTTCCAGATGGCGGAAAATTTCGAAGAATGGGTGGACCCTAAAGTCGCTAGAATCATGGAAAAATGAAATATGAGCCAGACGCAGGAGCAGCACTGCCAGATTTCAAGGGACAGACCACTAGGAGAGGATTGGGGTATGAATCTGATGGGAATGAGCAAAAGGCCATGAAGAAATGGATGAAGCTGATGGAATACTTCGTGAAAGCCACAGATATCAAGGAGAGCCTGAACCGGTAGAAGTCAATGGGATCATAGTACCAGGATTCGAGATCTTCAAGGATGTGATGGGCAAGGAACCATAGGCAGATGAAGTTTCAAAAGAGGAAGATAAATGGTAAGAAGAACTGCTCTGCTGCACTTAGAGAATCTGACGCTAAAGGAAAGCAAGAAGACATGGTTGCAGATGATGAAGATGTTTATTTTCTTTATTTATTTGATTATAATTCTGCATTTATTAATAATAAGACATTAATTTCGCTTACTTGTTCGAGTATTTTCCGGTTAGTTTGCATCATAACATGCATGACATGAACATATTTGACATTAATTCAACAAAGACAAATGCATTTAATCTTGGTACATGTGAAAACCGCAAGGAATTTTAATTGCAAGTGAGGTTTCCTCTGATGAGAGAAAGAACTAGAGGGAATATAATGAAATATGCAAAAGTATTTGCATGGTCCTATGGAGATATATCTCAGAGTAGACAAGAGTATTGCCCAGCACATGATACCAACCTATCTGAACATAAGATCAGTAAAATAAGAATGAGGCCAGAATGGGCCGAAAAGGTTCGAGAAGAAGTCAATAAGCAGATATATATGGGGTTCTTAGAGGTAGTAAAGTACCCCAAGTGTCAGCCAACATTGTGCCAGTACCGAAGAAAGATGGAAAGGTCAGAATGTACGTGGATTATAGGGACCTCAACAAGCTTGCCCAAAAGATGATTTTCCTCTACCCCATATAGACGTGTTGGTTGACAGTGCAGCTTTATCTGCTATATACTCCTTCACGGATGGGTTCTCAGGATATAATCAGGTCCTCATGGCCGAAGAAGACAAACATAAGACTATCTTCGTCACTGAGTGGGGTACAGTGATGCCGTTTGGACTTAAGAATGCAGGAGCCACTTATTAGCGAATGACCACTATGTTATTCCATGAATTGATGCATAAAGATATTGAGGTATACATGGATGACATTGTGGTTAAGTCCGAAACAAGGGCCGGACATATAAAAGTACTAGAGAAATTCCTTCAAAGAGTCGATAAATACAACCTCCGACTCAACCCTAAGAAGTGTGTATTTGGGGTAACATCCAGAAAGTTGTTAGGGCATACAATAGGAATGGGAGGAATAAAAGTGGACCCTGAAAGATCAAAGCAATTACTGAGATTCCCCCACCGAAGACAGAAAATGAAGTTAGAGCTTTTCTTGGGAAAATCCAGTACATCAGTCGATTCATTGCCAAACTAACATTAGTATGTGAGCCCATCTTCAAACTATTAAGAAGGACTAGCCTGTGGAGTGGAATCAGCAATGCCAGGAAGCCTTTGACAAAATCAAAGAATATTTGGTTAAACCGCCCGTCTTGAAATCCCCAAGGTCGGGCAAACCCTTGGTGTTGTATTTGGCCATAGAACCCGAAACGCTGGGGGCGATGATGGTACAGGCACATGAGACATGGGTGGAACATGCAGTTTACTACCTCAGTAAGAAGATACTTCCGTATAAAGCTCGCTATCAAGAAGTGGAAAAGATTTGTTTGGCGGTAATACGGGCTTCCCGAAAATTACGTCATTACTTCCAATCCTATAAGATACAAGTGGTAGCAAAAGAGAATCCCCTAAAGTATTTGCAGTCAGTACCTTCACTGGTAGGGAAATTGGGCAGATGGCTGGTATTGTTGAAGGAGTTTAATATAGAATACCTCACTTCTAAGGTAATCAAAGGGCGAGCCGTAGCAGAATTCTTGGCATTACAACCCATAGAATGAGATCAATATAATTTTGAATTCCCAGACGAGGAGATTCAAACCATAACGGTCCAGGGGTGGAAATGTATTTCGATGGAGCGGTGAATTACAAATGACCCTGAATAGGAATTGTGATAGTAACCCCTGAAGGAGAAACTCTACCTATGGCCAAAAGGTTGACGTTCGGAGAATAACCAACAGCATGGTCGAATATGAAGCATGTATCTTTGGACTGAAAGCACTAATATCCTTAGGGGCTAGGGACAGAGAAGTTTATGGAGACTCGATGTTGGTAGTTCGACAGATGCAATGAGAGTGGGAATTGAAGGAAGATCGGTTGAGACTGTATCTACTCCATCTCAGGAGGTTGGCACATGTAATCCCCGACTATAAATTCTAACACTTGCCACGAGAAGAGAATCAAATGGAAGATACATTAGCCACCATAGCCGCAACTTGGGAAAACTCGAAAAAACTGGTAATGAGACCCCTTGTGTGACAACAACTAGCAGACCCAGTTATGAGACAGAAAAAATATTGGAAGTAGAACTCGACGATGGTAAGCCGTGGTACTATGAAATTCTGCAGTATTTAGAACGTGGAGAATTCCCAGAAGGAGCCGGTAAGAAAGACAGAATAGCCATTCAAAAATTGGCTTCCCAATATGTGAGTTTAAAAGGAGAACTGTACAAGAGACAAGCCAATGGCATCCAGTTGAAGTGTTTAAGAAAAAAAAGGCTCATAAGGTGATGGAAGAGGTACATGCTGGAGTATGTGGACCGCATATGAATGGGTTAAATTTATCCTGTAAGATAGTGAGGCATGGATTTTACTGGTCAACCATGGAAGCTGACTGCGTAAAACTGGTAAAACACTATCACGATTTCCATACACACAGAAACTTGAGTCATCTACCGGCTATGGAATTGCACGGACTGTCAGAACCATGGCCTTTCTCAGCGTGGGGTATTGACATGATTGGAGAAATCATGCCACATGCATCAAATAGACACCGCTTTATATTAGTAGCGGTAGACGATTTCTCGAAGTGGTGGAAGTCGAGTCATTTCATAACGTTACGGCACAGCAGATGGCAAAGTTCATAGCCCGTAACATAGTATGTCATTATGGGATGCCGCATCACGTAGTGACGGACAATGGAGTCCAGTTTCAGGGAGAAACAAAAGCGATGTTGCAGAAGTACGGGATAGGGCAGCACAAATCATCACCTTACAGGCTACAGGCTAATGGAGCGGTAGAGGCGGCCAATAAACCATAAGGAAAATACTAGCTATGATGAAAGAAAATTACAAAGATTGGGCTGACGAACTGCCGTATGCCCTGTGGGGGTAAATAACTTCGGTGAGAATGGCAACGAGAGCCACGCCCTATTCTTTGGTTTATGGAATGGAGACAATGTTACCAGTGGAAATAGAGATACAATCAATGCGGGTACTCGCAGTGACAGGATTTCCTGAGCAGGAATGGGCCCCGCAGAGGTTTGAACAGTTAACATTACTAGATAAGAAAAGGATGAAGGCTTTGTAACCACATGCAGCTATACTAGAAAAGGTTGGCCCGAGCGTTCAACAAGAAGGTGCACCCCACCAAGATCAGAGAAGGTGATTTAGTGCTCAAACAGTCGAGGCCACTGATGATGGACCCAATGGGAAAGTTCATGCCTAATTGGGAAGAGCCATACCTAGTTAAGAAAATAATGGGGAATGAGGCAGTGAGACTGTTAGACTTGGAAGGGAACGAGTTCACCGAGCCCATCAACGTGGACAGGCTGAAGCAATACTTTGCATAAAACAACAGAGGGAAAAAATAGTAATAATAACATAAAAGCTCATTGGGTTGAAAATCCACAAAGGACACCCAAGCAAAATATAGAGCACGAGTGAGTGAGAAAAATGGCTAATTGTAAAATTCGTGAGGAAAAGTTAGCGACAGAGGTACCATTGCAATGCGGTTTATTTCCTACCTATGTACTAAGAAGTAATGCAAACGTCTTTATTGAAACAAATGTTCAAGATGTTCATAGATTGCATAAATTCCAGCTAATCGGGAAAGATTAGAGTCAAGTGATTACAATCACGTCTTTTGTAATCCTAGATGCTGGACCAAGGTCAGAAGATTTAGGAGTGGACTTCGAGAATGGAGGACAACCTCAAGAAAGAGGACGGACGAAGAGCCTCGAGAATGAGGACAAATAAAAAAAATTAGCGCGCTGAGTTGAAAACCTGAAAAGGCGACTCAAGCAAGATTGAGCAATCCGCTAAGTTGCAAATCTGAAAGGACAACTTAAGCAAAAGATGGAACAAACCTGCAAAACAAGAAAGCTACGGAGGCTTCCCAAGAGTATTGACATTGGAAACACGACATTTCCGAAAGGGTAGTAAGAGAAAAATACAAGCCGAGAATGGCAGCAAACTCATCAAGGAGAGGACCTATTTCGAAATATGAGAATCGGAAGGCATAATTTTCAGGATTAGGCCGCTTTCAATAAGGCATAATCCATCTTGACATAGTATAGGCAGCGGAGAGCAGAAAGCTAAACCAGGTTTAGGGATGACTAGTCTACTACCCCCCGCGAATAAGGGACACAATGAGATCTTGAGCCATGAGGCCAAAGGGAACTGAGAGAGCACCGAAGGAGAATTGGCAAAATGAAACTGTAAGCAGGCCAAGGGGGCGCCCAAAGGCCAAGAGGATTCCTAAAGAGGGCGCAGAAAACCCACTAGCGTAAAGAAAAAAGAAAAAAGAATTTTTTTTTTTAATACACACAATGTTTGTTTTGTAATCACATGTTTTGAAGAAAAAAGGAAAAACCGGGCAAAGACGAGCAACTCCTTGGGAATGAGGATGAGCAAGCCAGGAATGGCAAAAAACTCAGCACATTCAGGAATAAGGCCTAGAGATGGTTCGGGAATAAAACCCAGAGGTCAAAGCACCTCGCCATCAACTCAACTCAGTTCGGGAACAAAACCCAGAGATCAAAGCATCTCACACCCGGTGGTTCGGGAACAAAACCTATGGGTCGAAGCACCTCGCCATCAACTCAATTCAGTTCGGGAACAAAACCCAAATATCAAAGTATCTCACACTTGGTGGTCTGGGAAAAAAGCACAGAGGTCGAAGCACCTCACCATCAACTCAACTAGGAACGGTTCGGGAATGAACCAGATATCGATGCCCCTCACACCAGTAACAGTTCAAGAATGAACCATCTCACACCAGTAACATTTCGGGAATGAACCATCTCATACTAGTAATGGTTCGGAATGAACCATTTCACACCAATAACAATTCGGGAATTAAACATCTCACACCAGTAATAGTTCGGAATAACCTTCTCCACCAGTAACGGTTCGGGAATGAACAATCTAACACCAGTAACGGTTCTGGAATGAACCATCTCACACCAGGAACAGTTTGGGAATGAACCATCTCATACCAGGAACGGTTCAGGAATGAACCATCTCACACTCGGTGGTTCAGGAACAAGACCATGAGTCGAAGCACCTCGCCACCAACCTAACTCAGAAATCGAAGCGAAACAACATGTAAGTCCGGTAATGGCCGACGAAGTAGGTAAGTAAAAATGCAGGCATGACTTTGATAGGGTTGTAACTGTCAAACATTGCACAAGCCCCATCAAAGTGGGGTGACTGTAGACACTGCATTTTTACATAAGCCCGATGATGAGCATCATATGAGGCACTACCTGAAAAGTCACGGAAGTCGCAGGAAACGAATACCGGAAGGAAAGAAAACCACCAAAATTAACCCCTCACTGGATTCGACTCACTAGCCCGCCTCAGATTTGCTTAGTTGGTTTCTGTTTCAAACCTTAGCCTCGGTCGATCGGTGCTTACACAAGCGTATAACGCAAGCGCACGTATCGTTCAAGTAGTATAAAAAGTATCGATCCCACGAGGACTTAATACCTAATCTATTAATTTTATGAGGTCAAATGATTACTAGTAT
>SKCR01054411.1:0-29623 GCA_019454045.1 Zanthoxylum bungeanum | reverse complement strand
TCCAATCCGGGAGTTACCCCATAAGCCTTTAAATTAATTTTGGCCCATTAGGCCCAATTAAATAATTAAGGTCCATTAAGTCATAATTGGACCTTTTCGATTCGGTTTTGGGCCTAATTGGATCCAACCAATTTAGCCTAAACCCAACTTTGTTACAACAAAGCCCAAAAGCCCAATTACAACCTAACAAGCCCAATTTCCAAAATCAAGCCCAAATTAATTAACTTATAAAATTCCAAATTTCACAATTAATTAACCTAAGTGTAATACACAATCAATTACCCAATTAACATTTCTAAAATATCAATTAGCCTAATTAATCATGCACTTTAACAACCAAATAGTGTCCAACACAATTCAATTAAAATCAAACCCAATTAACATGCTTTCAAGTCTCGGCAATTAGGGGTTTTTCAATTCGATTCGGTTTCAATCCAATTGAATCCACAATCATAATTTCCCAAATCAATTCAATTCATCCAATGAATTAAAACAAAAATCACAATAAATTTCATGTTCCTTAAGATTCGGCCAAGCCACTTTAAAAGGGAAAAAATGTTCTAAATCAAAATTCAATCCAATGGAACTTCAAAACAACATTAACCAATTGTTTTAAGTCATCCAATGATCAAACAAAACAAAATTACCAAGACATTAGGGTTCTTCCAATTTTCGGCCAAGCCTCCAATTTGGGGAAAATTGAATCCAATCCAATTTCATGAAATTGATCACACACAATCTCAATTAAACATGTTCTAAGCATACTTAAACATCCAATTCAATTAAAATATGCTTAAACACATTTTACCCAATTTCAAGTTTCATGTTCAACCTAAAGAATTGGGGAAAATTGATCCAATCCAATTTTCTTGAAATTGATCATGCACAACTTCAATTCAACCTCATTCAAGCATACTTCATCAAACAATTCAACCAAATCATGCCTAAATCGAGTTTACCCAAATTAAAGTTTTGACCAAAAATAAGCAAATTGGGAAAATCAATCCAATCAATTTTTTATCAAATTGATTACATACAACTCAAATTCAATCATATATAATCATTCTCAAACAATCAATTAGACAGAATCAAGCTAAAATAAAAAAACCCCAAATTTGCTCAAGAGCCCTAATACGGTTTTCATGCATCAAAAGCTCATGATACCATTGTAAGAGTTCAAATCAAAGTCCCAAGATCAACAAATCATGCATAAAAACCGAATATGAACACATAAAAGGAGGTGCGGAATATACTCACATTGAATTTCGGTTTTGATGATGTGAAGAACAAGATGCGTTTTGCATCCTCCAAGCTCACGGCAACAGCTCTCCAAGGCAGTGGGCTGCTCGGTTTGGACTGGTTCGGCTTCCTCCTGTTAGACATTATGTCCCATAGCGTCACTGTTTGTAAATGATATTGTATTATTGTACAAAATTAACTATGTGATAATGAAATTGCCTTTTGCCGTTTTGTAATATTATTTACTTTGACTTATAAATGGCGAAAGTCCATATGATTAGTACCTGGACTGAGAATGATATGAGACAGTATCAGTCCCCAAAGGTTTAATCATTAAATATCCCTAGTCGTAGTATTATCGAGACTGGACATCGATAATGCGGAATAGACTAGTATTGCGCTTGTGCACGTTGTGAGGGCACAACGGCATAGTTCTCATATATTTAAGTATTGGATACTTATGCAAGTGCGATAGGAGGTTGTGTTTTACCGATGGTACGGAAAACAGCTTCGCTCTGGATAGACCCCGCGGAATCCCATTGGTAGTATGTCTACGTGTCTATGGGAGGCCGCATCAGGGTAGGTGTATATGGTCTTAACCTGAGACTTACTTACATCGCTAGTACTTGCGACAATCGGTAAACTTTGGTTTTGGTGGTTGGGGACCTTAACCGGTTCTGTGTACACCTCTTCTGGGTTTATCGAGAATCGTAGTGTACTGGATGTGATGTCAAGATGGAAGTATCGCTTCAGACATATGGAGGTGATGATCACGCAGGACACAGAACTAGCACTCTATAAAAGGTTGCAACCGTCGGGACAATATGACCAGGTCAGGATTGTCCGATTTAAAGAGACTAGTTGCTTGATGTCCGATATATGTTTCGTACGGGGCAGACACATCTCCAGCCCCAGGCCTAGCATGTGATCATCCGATACTGGATCGATGTACGCAATACTACGGTATACTACGCCTGATACAGATCTTATATTCCTATAAGAATATTTCTGGAGAATTGGGTAGGCATGGCGCTTTGCTAGAAGCCAACCTTGTCTTGTAAATCGGTAAAGACGTAGTACGAGGTACGTACGTGTTCGGATTATCCAACGACCGTATTTACTGCCAAAATATCCGGAGATCTCTTGGGTCGCTTCCTGAAGATTCACCTATGATATTTGATTCGGACTTAATTAATCTTGGATTAATTGCGGAGAAACTTTATCTTGGATAAAGTGCCTAATTTAGAGAGAGAACGATTAATTTGGAATTAATCGATAAAATTATTGTATTCGATATAATAATCGAAATTCGATTTCGACGCGAAATTAAAATTAGATTTTAATTCGGGCATACGAGTTAATTTAGAATTAATTCGTAAGCGACGTAAATAATAATTTCGCTAGGAGCGATTATTTATTTAAATCCGATTTAATTAACGTCGCGACGCTAGCTCGTATTTCGGAAATATCGAACCCGAACGTGTGAGTGGACGTGGGCCCACTTTCATTGGGAAACGTTGGGGCCCACATGACACTTGTCATTATATGCATTATTTAATTGATAAGGCATTGCATGGTGATAGTGTGCATTACACTCAAATGTTTTGCATGGAGTTTGAGTGTTTGACACTCTAAGCCATTGCATGGTTTGTGTCATAGATTTATTATTAATTTAATAAAATTATGGCATAAATATAAATTGATTTTTGGTAAAACAAAATCAATTACACAAAACTCTTTCTCTCTCAAATTTCTTCACATTGCCGTGAACTCCATGGAAGGACAAAGGAAGATTTGATCTTCTATTCTCCATTTTTGCTAGCACAAGCAAGGGATCAAAAGAGGTGATAGGGAAACCATCAAAGAGCTTGGAATACAAAAGCTTGGAGCTTCAAGTCTTCTTCCTCCTCTTGGCCGAATCTTCCAACACTTGGAGCTTCCACCATTTGATCATCTTCTTCATCACATAGCTTTGTAAGTATGATTCCGCCATGCTTCAAGTCTTTTATATATATTCATTTATAGTATTTCATGAATGCTTAATCTTTCCTTGGGACATATTATAGAAACCAACACCTCCATGTTCGGCCATTGATGAGCTCCATTGAAGCTCAAAGCTTCAAGCTTCCAAGCTCAAAGAATCACTTCCCTATCACCTATGTATCACTCAAGGTGTGCTAGCACTTGTTCATCTTCCATTTTGCTTCTCAAAGTTTCGGTCATAACCAAAAAAAAGGAAGAAATCGCACCATGCGTGAAGGAGATGAAGAAGAAAAAAAGAGAGGGAGATGAGAGAAAACCGTGTACTGCATGTTGGAGAGAGAGAGGACCGAATTATGTATGTAAAGGGAAAAGAAAAAGTAATATATATTTATTCATTTATTTTCCAAAAATAAATAAAACATATATATATTCCAAACCTTTTCATATTCCATCACTTTTACTTTTAACTTTAAGTCACATCACATTACTTTAATAAAGTGACATGTTGTCAAGTCACATCACTCAAAGTGACAATTGATTTGACGCATGATGTGACAAACGATTTGACGCTTGATGTGACTCGCTTGCCGCGCTCGAATTCGAAATGCGAATGCGCTCACAATCACTCTCGGGCTCGGGTTCGCTAATTTCAAATTAACGAATTTTCCGTCGCGTCGTAATTAAGTGATTACGCCTAGCGAATTCACTATTCACGTCGCTAACGAATTAATTCTAAATTAATTCGTTCGCCCGAATTAAAATCTAATTTTAATTCCGCGTCGAAATCCAATTTCGATTAATATATCGAATATATTAATTTTATCGATTAATTCCAAATTAATCGTTCTCCCTCTTTAATTAATATTTTATCCCAGATAAAATATCTCCGCAATTAATCCCAGATTAATTTTCTCTCTCATCGAATTAAACACAGATTAATTCTATCTCTCTCTTCTAATTAATCCCAGATTAATCAAAGTGCGAGTAATACGTCATCGGTGAATCTTCAGGAAGCGACCCATGAGATCTCCGGATATGTTGGCAGTAAATACGATCGTCGGACTGTCCGAACACGTAAGTACCTCGTACTACGTTTATATCGATTACAAGACAAGGTTGGCTTCTAGCAAAGCGCCATGCCTACCCAATTCTCCAGAATATTCTTACAGGAATATATAGATCTGTATCAAGCGTAGTATACCGTAGTATTGTGTATATCGGCCCAGTATCGGATAATCACGTGCTAGGCCTGGGGCTGGATAAGTGTCTGCCCCGTACGAAGCACATGTCGGATGTCTGGTAACTAATCTCTATAATCGGATATACATGACCTTGTCATAATATCCCGATG
The DNA here is from genome assembly GCA_019454045.1 of Zanthoxylum bungeanum. Taxonomy (NCBI): domain Eukaryota; kingdom Viridiplantae; phylum Streptophyta; class Magnoliopsida; order Sapindales; family Rutaceae; genus Zanthoxylum; species Zanthoxylum bungeanum. Next base: position 25,050 of record SKCR01054411.1, on the reverse strand, counting down.
GCCGCGCAGCACTTAAGAGCACTAATACCGTATCCTGCGTGACATCATCTCCAATATGACTGAAGTGATACTTCCGTCTTGACATCACACCCAATACTCTACGACTCTCTGATAAACCCAGAAGTGGTGTACTCAGAACCCGTTTAAAGTCCCCTACCACCAAAACCAAAGTTTATCGATTATCGTAAGTATTAGCGATGCAAGTCTCAGGTTAAGACTATACAGACCTACCTTGATTCGGCCTCCCATAGACACATAGTCATAATACCAATGGGATTCCGAGGGGTCTATCCAGAGCGAAGCTGTTTCCCGTACCATCGGTGAAACACGACCTCCTATCGCACTTGCATAAGTATCCAACACTTATATATATGAGAACTATGCCGTTGTGCCCTTACAAACGCGCACAAGTGCAATACTAGCCTATTCCGCATTATCGATGTCCAGTCTCGATAATACTACGGCTAGGGATATTTAATGATTAAACCTTCGGGGACTGATACTGTCTCATATCATTCTCAGTCCAGGTACTAATCATATGGACCTCTCTTCATTTATATATCTATGGTGATCTAATCACAAATGATGAGAGTGCAATTTCCTTGTCACATAGTTAATTTGCTACAACAACACAATGATCTGTGCAAATAGTGACGCTATGGGTCATTTTGTCCAACACTATGTTGTTACGCTTCCGTAACACGCACAAGTGCAATACTAGTCTATTCTGCATTATCGATGTCCAGTCTCGATAATACTAAGACTAGAGATATTTAATGATTAAACCTTTGTGGATTGATATTGTCTCATATCTTATTAATCCGGAACTAATCATAAGGACTTTTATCATTTATATATTCAAATAATCTAATTACAAAATGATAAAATGCAATTTCCATTGTCACATAGTTAATTTGTACAAAAACCACAATGTCTTTTACAAATAGTGACGCTATGGGTCATAATTGTCCAACAGTACCATGTTCTCACCGATTTACAAGACATAGTTGGCTTCTAGCAAAGCATCGTGCCTACCCAATTCTCCAGAAATATCCGCCGAAGAATATTATCTGTATCGGGTGTAGTAATACTAATATAATGCGTAATATGATCCAGTATCAGATGTCACACAATAGGCCAAGGGGTGGCTCTGTGTCTGCCCCATACGAAGCATATATCGGATCCAGCATAACTAATCTCTGTAATCAGAAAGTCATGACCTAGTCATACTTTCCTGATAGCTGCAGCTTTTAAGAGTACTAGTACCGTATCCTATGTGACCATCATCTCCATATGACTGAAGTGATACTCCCATCTTGACATTATATCCAATACACTATAATTCTCAATAAACCCAATACAGGCGTACACAGAACCTGTAAAAGCTCCGGACGACCAATATCAAAGTAAACTGATTGTCGTAAGTAATAGTAACGTAAGTCTCATGCTTAATATCACATACATTTATCCTGATTCGGATTCCCATAGACACATAGTCATACTACCAATGGGATTCTGAGTGGGTCTATCCAGAGCGAACTGTTCCCGGTCCAACGGCTAACAGAACCTCTTATTACACTTGCATAAGTATCCAATACCTAAATATATGAGAACTATGCCGTTAAGCTTCCATAACGCGCACAAGTGCAATACTAGTCTATTCCGCATTATCAATGTCCAGTCTCGATAATACTATGACTAGAGATATTTAATGATTAAACCATTCGTGGATTAATACTATCTCATATCTTATTAATCCGATTTAACCATATGGACTTTTGTCATTATATATATATCCAAGTAATCCAATTACAATAATGATAAAATAGCAATTTCCTTTTGTCACATAATTAATTTGTACAAAAACACAATGTCTTTTACAAATAGTGATGTTATAGGTCATAATTGTTCAACATACTGGACACTGGGTGGTCCGATATTGTGATAGTTTTTCTATCATAAATTATTCTTGAAGTAAATATCCATAGTCATTGGTTTTGGAATACAGTCAAAATCCTATAACCTATAAGGCTATCACATGTCGTATATTGGAATTGGAGTTCCAATCATTTAACTTGATGTACCATGAGCAAAGTAAGCTCATATAGACATGTGGGTATTCATTTAAGTGAATATTGAATGACTCACAGATAATTCATAATACTTGGAAATACACACCACCATCAATAAGAATCTCATCGAGTCGAGTAGCATAAGTGATCCTTTGACTATAGGATAGCATTGACTATAGGATAGCATTGACTTTGTGTGTGCTCATCTATGTTTTGATGCCATGTATGTCAGAGACCTTTCATGGTCTGACCGTTAGATGTTCATTGGGTATGGACCGATGCACTCGTTAATCAAGTGTGTATCAGGATATGATCTGTCGGACCGTATGTGTACTATAATGGGTTTAGGTATCAATGTGAGTAAGTCATGATTCTTAAGAATTTGGCCAAAGCCGATCACCTAGGGTGGATCACATATATCATAAATGATTTCTGATTAGATGAGTTGTGTGCCTCGGAAACTTCACGGTGTAATCTATATTTCCTAAGCACAACTCAGATAGCCTATGACGGAGGGATTATAAAACATATGTGATGGCCTCGACTTGTATAGTTCAAAAACGTCGTTCGTGTTCTTCGCGAATTCGGAGGTGGCCGAATCGCGTTTATATAAGCTAGCCTTATATGACGAACGTGTCTGGACTTAGAGAGTCCCACAATATGAAGTGTACACGTTGAGCACTTGGGTAGCCAATAATGTTTTATACTAAATAATATTTGATATTATAATTATCAACTGAAATATTAAGTGTTATTGGATAATATTGATTAGTTTTATTAATTCAATTAATCCAAAATCACACAAAGACTTTGTTGTAATTTCATAAATATCTATATCATTAGAGGATATTTTGGTGATTACAAATATATAATTATAGGTGTATTTGGCTTGATTTAATTGGATTAAAAATAAGTGGTAGACAATGAACTAATCCATTTGCTAATCTTTGTCTTGATTTAATTGGATTAAATCAAAGTGGTAGACAAATGTGATTAGTCACACCTGATTTTACATATTGAATTAAGTCTTCCTAATATTTGATTATGACTTTTATTGATTAAAATTGCATAAGTTTTGCTATAAATAACAAGCTTGAGAAAGGTTTTAATTAAGCTTAAAAAGCTTGATATGTATAAGCTTAAGAAATTTAAGCTTGTGAAAGCTAAAACCAACAAGAATTAGAAATATTAGCCTAAGTAAAAGAAGTTTTAAAAGAAGCTTTGGAAGTTCTCTACAACATTTCAACAAGGAGAAATTAGGGTAGCAAAAAGAATCAACGAATCGAATTTGTATCGAATCCTAAACTAATCGAATCAAAAAGTGATGGATTCGTATTCGATTCGTTTATTAAACGAATCCTAATATCATGATTCGTATTCAATTCGTTTATTAAATAAATCGAATACGAATATTTATTTAGTCATGATATTATTTAATAACATAATTTACCATAATTGATTTACATTAATTCTTCACAAATATATACATATGAAATATGTAATTAATATATTTACTAAAAATATCTCACCAAATATCGACAATATTATTTTTCTATGGTAATTAGCCATAATTTATTGTATCTTAATTGAAAATTAACAATATCTAGTAAAATAAAATAATAAAATGAATCCTAAACGAATAAACGAATCAATGAGCTTAAATTTATATTCGATTCGTTTAATAAACGAATCAAATCAAATTATTAAACGAATCCATTTTTTCAAACTCGTATTCGCTTTAAAGCGAATCGAATCGAACGAATAAACGAATCCTGACCCAAATTACCACCCCTAAGAGAAATCAAGATTAGATCTTGGAATGAAGCTTGCTAGTATTGGAATCAAGATTGGATCTTGGTGTCAAGATTGATAACTTTGGAAGTTCTCTACAATATTTCAACAAGGAGAAGAAGATTGGATCTTAGAATCAAGCTTACCAGGTAAGTTTGATCTTCTCTAAAGCTATGTTTCCATTATTGAGTTTTTTTGTATTAATGAAGCATATAGTGATGTATTATATTTTAGATACATAATAACATAGCTTGATGTTGAAATTAGGCTAATGAATTATGTATGGATGCTTTGGAATCATAAATACAATATTCTTGTGATTGGGTCAAAATATTTATATTGGACATAAATTTAAAATTAGAGTTTGAAACTCTAAATGAAAACATGGAGCTATAACTACCATTCTAGAATCACTTGACCACATTTGAGTGACCTAGAATTGTTCATGAGTCACTTTATTGTGGGATTCTTATTTGGTTTGTGTTTTATATTCAGAATTTAACATGTGCGCAATTAGAATAAATTTATGTTTTTATAAAAATATTTGATATTTTAAAAATATGATTTTATTCTATAACATGTGTTGATGTTGGTTTTGATATTAAGAATTAGATTTAGAGTGTATGGAAGTATTTTGAAAGGATTGGAAATATATATATATTTTTAAAAAAATTAGCTCTATGGAATTTTCAATTCCAAATAGCCGATTTCCATAAACTCTTGCACTTGCTACAGTGCGCGCGCATTGTAGCAAGTGCACAAGTGTAATCAGTTAATCACTTGCTACAGTATGCGCACTACAGTATGCGCCTGATGTGCATTAGAATTTTTTTTTCTTCAGCTCTTAAGCTCCTGAACTCCAATTTAGCACCGTTGTTTTCCTATACACTCGAAATGGAATATAGATTTCCATTAAATTATTTAAAAATACAACAATACTTGATATTTATTGGTTAGACACACTTCTGCTGCGCGGGTCACCGATCCGACCCTATGGGTCCCATATCCATCCCAACACGAGCATCTTCCGAATTGGAGGTAACAACTATTCATCCATCCTCCTTCCCCTTTTAATTAGTTTTAACTTCCCACTAACACTTCTGAGTCTTTTGCAGCTTGCTGGGCCAACCTCCTCAAGGTCTATCAAGAGACCCAGGCCAGAGTAAAGAAGGCCTTTCAGTGGAGAGGCCATTACTGGGACCTTGTCAACTCATCGACCTTTTCCGACTCGGGCCTTATCCGAGCACTCCACCTCCCCAACCCAAACAGACTGATAATATCTAACTTACTGACCCATCTTATTTTCTATCTTGTTTTCTATTTTCGCTGTTTGACCCATCTCACTTTCTTCTCAATGTTTTAGCACTTCTGTTCTTGCTGCAGACATGTCTGGAATAAAAACCCCCTACAAGTTTCTTGGGAGGCAATGCGCTCTGCCCGGGGCGGGTCTACCAGCTTTCCCTTGAGTCACCACTTCAATCCCTCGGACCGTAAGACAAAGGGTATTAACACAAGATCCTGACTCCACCTCTGAGTTCAGTAACTTTCCCTTATCCAGCCAAACAATGACCTCTACCCCTCAAGCTATAAAAATTCCCCATTCCACCCAAACACCAACTCCTGCCCAACAGCCATCCAAAATACGTCTCCATCAGATCGAGGATGATATGACTGAGGAGGCCATTGAGAGGGCCCATAGGAATAAATCCAGGGCCGGAATGAGCAAGGCCTCAACTGCCTCTTCTTCAGGCCAATGGGGAATACCACTACTGGGGATGAAAGACTTCCTAAAAAACATAAAGGGAGGCGTAGCCCACCTTTTCCCCACCTTCAACTTCTTGGCCGAGTATGTGAAGGTTGACCAAACAATGGCTTATGAAAGCCTCTCTCATGAGGATGTCCTCAACAAGACCGGCCGTTTCCAGCAAAGGTAAAAACTTTCTTTTAACCAACAACATTCTTTCTTCTTTTGACAGTACTGACCTTGTCCATGGCTGGCAGCTGGCCTACCTCTTGGTGACCAATATAGATGTCATCGCTAGCACTCTTTCTAAGGAGGGTCGGGCCTAGAGGCTCCAGAGCTAGTTAACTGAGAGGGAAGCTGACCTATTGTGGAAGCTAAATGAGGCCAAGGCCGAGATAAAGGCCTTCTACTACTCTACAAAGGTTAGAAAGAAAGAGATGAATGAAGCTCAGGCCGAGGCTTGTTCTCTATGCTGGGATTCAGAGATCATCGAGAAAAAAATGGACGACAACCGAGTCGAAGCCGTCTTAAAGGCGAATGACTTTAAGGTGCAGCAGGCTAGGGCTGTTACAGCCGAGAGCAAGCTTCAGAAGAAAAGAGATGACTTGGAGAAGGTTGTGAACGTATTACATGATGTTCGGGATGAGCTGGACAAGTCCCAAGATGAGCTGTAAAGTCTGCAAGCCAAGCTCCCTGACCGTCTGGAGGCCGTTAAAGTGAGGGCCAAAATTGACGTGTGGGAGGAGTCCATAGAGCTAATAGAAATGGTGCAACCCGGCCTGGACTTGGAAATGCTTCAAAAGGTTCTGAAAGTGGCCAAATGAGAGATGTCCCATGAAGAGGCCTTCGGCCCAATCTAAGAAGAAATTGAAGCCATCTCTGACCCCGTCCTAGTGTCTATGGTGCCTCCAACTCAATATCCAGGCCCCTCGTCTTCTGCTGCTGCCCCTCATGACCCTTCAAAGAATGTACCTGACCCCTCCATGTAAATGTTTATATATTTTTTGTGGGTAATCCCAAGGGAGCCCAATGTAAAAAAACTTCCTCTCCCCCATTCTTTATAGAGATTTAATTTTTACTTTTATTTTCTATTCCGAAGTACACACAGGACAAAGACCCGAACTAGGGCAGCTTCCACTTTACTTTAACATGGTGAATTCAACCAAACTAACTCCAATCATTCCCTTAAGGGATCACACCACAAGCATAAATACTAATGCCCGATTCCATTACATCACAAATATGACCTGATGATGTTCTTATACTTAGAAGATTCTGAAACCTTCCAAAAGATCTCAATAGTGGGCGTCTTCTACCCGACCATCTTCAACACTTTCCAAACTGACCTAGATCAGATAAGGCCATGTGGAAGAAAATCTGACCCCATACAAACGAACACAATAAGGACCTGGTAGGATGTATCCGACCCTGAGATGCTATAATGACTTGGCCAACAGAATGTTTCCTCATTGTGCCATCCAAATAAGGCCATGGAGGATACACTTCGACCCCATGCCAAGGAACTTAATAAGGCCTCGGTGAGATATACTCGACCCGAGTCGCCAAAATCACTTGGCCACAAGGGAATATTCCCTCCTTATGCCATGTAAACAACATGGCCTCGGTGGAATGAATGCAACCCCGAGCCATTATAATTATATGGCGATAAGACAATGTTCTCTCATTGTGCCATTTAAATAAAGACATGAGAGAGAAGTGATCGGTGAAATCACTCACGTAATGCAAGCGCACGTATCGCTCAAGTAGTATAAAATGTATCGATCACATGAGGACTTAATACCTGAGCTATTAATTTATTGAAGTTAAATTTCTACAAGTATCTAAAAATTGATTGTTGTTTGGATGGTGATTTTAACTAACAACAAGTAATTAAAACAATGCAAAAGCAAATTCTAAAAGTAATCAATATTATGAAACTATCTAGGGTTGTGAATCCTTCCAATATTTTTTCTAAAGACGACGTGATTATCTTATGTTTGTGCAATATTTATTTACCGGGAACACGAAGATATGCAAAAGCCTATGTCGATGGTCAGATGTAAATACCCAAAGTAACCCAATTAACTATATGTCTATGTTAATTAAGAAACTATGAATTCATTAAGATTAAGTTCCAATTATGGCTACCTACGCCCGACAGGTATATGTCTATCTTGGAAGGAAATATCTAAGGTGAATGTGAAATCGTGAACTATTGACTCTAAGGCTGAAACCTAAAATCCCTTCATCAAGTTCATTTTAAGTTTACCAAATCAATCTTATTAGTGGCCAATTAACAAGAAGCTTTGAGTTTAAGACTCAATAAATAAACCAAAATATTACACAAGACACAAGACAAATCAACTTATAAAACCATTGATATTGGAATTCATCACAACCCTAGATATTGTATTTAGTTACGACACATATCTAGGACTACTAAAGACATAAAGTTGGTATCCGACCATATAGTCGGTATCCTGATTAAGTCATATTTTAATTAATTCCAATCGACCATAAAGTTGGTATCCAATTAAGTCAGGTTAAAATTAATTTAATTAAGTCCAACCGACCATAAAGAAGGTATCCAATTATGTCAGGTTTTAAGATAATTTATATATTATAAACTAAGGGAGTTTAATCTAAACTATCATAATAAAAGTTTCACATTTCACCCCAGCAAAAAGAAGTTACCCACACATGCTTAAATAAAAACACACACAATTTAATTGCTAAAATAAAAAGAAAATACAAGAAAGCTAAAAATAAACAAACAAAATACTCTCTTCTTAGTATTCTAAGAAATTCCCCAGAAGAAAGTATGAAGCAAATCCTCTGATTTCAGCTTCAATTTATAGGTTTCAAAATAGGCCCGTGTCGCAACACTCCAAGTCTTATACGTCGCGACGTGGGATACAGTAGATGACGACTGTCGATAAACTGAATTATTATGTCGGCGTCGTGACACGTGAAGGCTTGGGCATCACGACACGTACTACAGTGATGACGCATGTCGACAGGTTGTATAATTGAGGCGCGTCACAACACAGTGAAGGTTACGCGGCACGACGCGTGAACATTAAATTTCCCATTTTGCCATTTTTCAACTATTTTTCACCATTTTGGCCCTGATTTGATTCCATTGAGTCTCGAAATCTTATTTATCTGCAAAATAACACAAAACACATCAAAATATTCACAAAACTCGAGAAACTATGCAAAATATTATGTAAAAGGTGGCGATAAATATTGATATATTTTCCGCTCATCACACCCCCAAACCTAACATTTTGCTAGTCCTCAAGCAAAACAATAAAACAAAATGAAATAAACAACTTTAAAATAAATTAACCTAAGCCACTTTCGTAGGGATCACAGTTGCATTTAGCGTATGCAACAAGCCTTTAAACCCTTAGGTGTGCCTAGTGTTCGAGTTATAGACTCGTAAAGGCTTATAGCGACGATACCTACAAACGTCAATCAAATGTACAATCAATCTCACAAAACAAAATAAAAGATAAACAAGTTAGTGACTAAATAAGTGAAATTCTTATCCAAGTTAATAGTTGTTTTCTTTCTTTCTAAATTACCAAATAAGTAAATTCTCAGATTATTTTTATCATTCTCTATATACACAACCAACAAGGTATTAATCAATTCAATGTGTCCACAATATTCATTAGTGTAGTTTAAAAGAGAGTAATATTTTTTCCTAAAGTTATATGAGAATTCACACCTTTTTTGCAATTGATCTTTTTTTTGACTTTTTTATTACATCTTCAATCCTTGTAGCGAGCTTTGGGTCAGTGACTCCTAAACCAGTTGGCTTTAGGGCACTAGGTGTTAAAACACCCCTACGGACTTAATTACTATGATCTCATATGTTAAAATTTCTACCGTTTGATGTGAACATTTACTGCTTACTAAGGCAAGATGTCCGGTTACTAAACATAAACTTTATTATTATTAACTCAGGCTTTTCCGTTTGACGTGAACAATCACTGCTTACTGAGGCAAGATGTATGGTTACTAAGTAAAAGCATGGTTAATTATTTATATACACAATTTTCTTATTCCATCGCTCTCAGGTGTTTTTTCCAATAAACTATAGCACTGAATATTACAAACTTTCACATACAACCCATGTTCGTATGTTACCATGTATGTTGATAATACCTATCAAATGAGCATATGAAGATCCAATTTAGTCAATATTATGGAGAATTCACGAATTTAAATAATTAAAAATGAAACAACACAAAAATTAACTTGTTACAAATTAGGCTGAGATACGTCTAAGGAGTGGAAATTCCTCACACAGCTATCTCAAACAAAATTCCACCAGGTTAGTCAAGTTTAAAACATAATTTTTTTTCCATCTCTCTCAAGTTCTTTTTCCAATAAACTAGAGCACTGAATATTACAAACTTTCACATACAACCTATATTCGTATGTTACCATGTATGTTGATAACACCTGTCAAATGAGCATATGAAGATCGAATTTAGTCAATATTATGGAGAATTCACGAATTTAAATAATTTAAAATGAAACAACATAAAAATTAACTTGTTACGAATTAGGCTGAGTTACGTCTCAGGAGTGGAAATTCCTTACACAGCTATCTCAAACACAATTCCACCTGGTTAGTTAAGTTTAAAACATAATTTTTTTTAAAAAAATAAAAACAACAAAGCAAAAACAACGAAAAACAAGAAACTAGTCAACTATTCCCCTCCCCCAAACCTAATTGAGACATTGTCCCCAATGTCTAAAAAGAAGAAGAAAAGTTTAGAAGACAGTACCTGGTTAGCGTGGAATTGTACATCTAAAACTAAAGGTTAAGATCCAGATTTATCTTACGCTTCTTACCACGATCATTATTAGACCAGTTCAACTTGGAAAAGATATGGTCAATATTTGGATCAAACGTCAAGAGTTGGTCAATTACATTATTGGCTGTTCTGGCAGTAAAGAAGATATTTTTTACGGGTTTTGAAAGGAACCCAATTCTCTTGGAATCTTCAAGAAATACAAAAAGAAAATCAAAAAATCCATCAACATTAAATAGTCCAATTGGTTTCGGGTGTATGTTCAAGTTCGCTTAAGATATCACTGTGAAAATTTCATCCATCGTGCCCAAGCCACCTGGCAAAGTAATAAAAGCATCAGCATGATTAATCATTTCAATAAGTCGTTCGGACATACCTGACACGATGCATTCCTCTCTGTTTGATTGTCTGATAAGATTTGTGTGTGCCAAAGATTTTGGGATAATTCCCAAAACTTGACTACCTCTTTCCTGTACGGCTTTTGAAACATAACCGATCAGTCCAAGATTGCCACCGCCATATACTAAGTGCATATTTCTCTATACCATGACTCTACCCAATTTTTTCGCTGCCTCAATAAATTCTAGCTTAGATCTAGAACTAGTCCCGAAAAACACACAGATATTCATGAGTCGTCTTCTTGAAGTTGCTTACATTGTTTTTATTTACTCTCTCTAATCTGGATATGTTGAAGAGAGCAATGATGAGCTTAATTTATAGATCCTGAAAAAGGGTGAGTAATAATAGCACTAGTACCTGCCAAATGACAATTATTAGCTGAAAAGTAAAATAAATTGTGAAAGTCAAAAAGTCTGGATCTTGTCGGCGAAAATAAAAGAAAATAACAAAATAAATCACAACAATTAGTTAAAGATAAAAAAATCAAAATAATAATATGTACAAGAAGTAACGGCTTGAATGACCTCTATGGGTCAGGGACAAGCTTCCCATCCAATTTTCTTATAAATTGGCACACATGGTCTTTTAAAGTCAGATTCCCAAGACTTAATTGTTGTCTTTCTCTTCGAAACTGTGTATGTAAATTGCGAATCGCATGATAGACATATCCATTGTGATGCGTCTCAAGAGTCAATGATATGTCATCTAATGACTCCTTACTCACGCCATCCCTAATGAATTTTATTTTATCTTCGGTATTATCAGACACCGTTCCTAAAGATCGACAACGAGTATTGCATGTACAACATGCACATTTATAACAAACACTTAATTATTTAGCTCTTCTTTTCTTAGAATAGGTACTCTTTCCTAAACCAGGCAGAAATGAAATAAAGGAGTTAGATGTCTCACCTGCCAAGCGAACTCTTGCATCAATTATCCAACGAATGTCACTAGGAATACCTTTGATCATCAGAAGTCTCATTATTTCAATGTGTGCTTTGTAGACTTTAATCAGAGAGTTTTGAGGGAGATAAGGAAAATGCTTGTGAATTTTTACGAAAGTGTCTTTTATCCTGTCTGTGATTTTTCCTACAAAAATTAAACAAATAAAATCTCAATATATACACAAATTTCATGGTTTGCCTCCCTGCTAGCGTTAAGTTTAACGTCGTCAACTAGACATGACTACCCAAATATTAGGCTGGATCGGCAAGTATGAGACTCTTTTTTTGATGCTTGATGGATTCTCCCCAATAGTACTTGACACGTTGGCTGTTGACTTTGAATGTATCTTTGGAGTTGGGGTTATGTAGCTCAAGGCTCAGTAGGGTAACACTTGCGTGATCACAAATGGACCTGACCACCGTGATTTCAGCTTGCCAGGGAAAAGTTTCTTCCTTCAGTTATATAACAATACCCGCTGCCCTGGTTCTAGATGTCTGCGTACTATTTTCTGATCATGCCACTTCTTGGTCTTTTCGTTGTACAGTTTGGCATTCTCATAAGCATGAAGGCGAAATTCTTTCAATTCATTTAGTTAGTGGAGTCGTTTCTCTCCTACCGCTTTATGTTCGAGCTCCACAGGCAGATGGCATGCTTTCCCAAACACCAGTCGATTTTGGGACATTCCAATGGGTCTCTTGTAAGCTGTCCGGTAGGCCCATAATGCGTCATTCAATTTTGTAGACCAGTCCCTCCTTGTTGAACCAATGGTTCTCTCCAAGATTCTTTTAATTTCTTTATTGGAGACTTCGACCTGACCACTTGTCTACGGATGGTAAGCAGTGGCAACTTTGTGAGTTACTCCGTATTTGGCTAAGAGTGCATCGGAGTATCTGTTGTAGAAGTGTATGTCACCATCACTGATGATTGCTCGAGGTGTTCTAAAGTGAGTGAAAATATTCTTTTTGAGGAGTATTAACACCACTTTGGAGTCATTTGAAGGCAATGTTGTTGCTTCAACCCATTTGGAAATGTAGTCTACTGCAACCAGAATATACAGGTTTCCATATGATGGAACAAATGGTCCCATAAAGTCAATCCTTCATACATCAAATATCTCCACTTTGAGAATTCTTTGAAGAGGTCATTCATTTCTCCTCGAAATATTTCCCATTCTCTGGCACCAATCATATTGAAGAACGAATAAGTGAGCATCTTTAAACAAGGTGGGCCAGAACAAACCTGATTGCAGCACTTTGACCGTGGTTTTATCTCCGCTGAAGTGTCCATCGTATGATGATGAATGATAATGTTGCAAGACACTATTGACCTCCTCATGTGGCACACAACGCCTTAATAACTGATCGACATAACATTTGAATAGGTACGGCTTATCCCATACATAATGCCTGACTTCTTTGAAAAATTTCTTCCATTGCTGATGTGTCCATTTCATCGGCCATTTCCCCGATACTATGTAGTTCACATAGTCAGAATACCATGGGACTTCCTACTGCTTGATGGCAAACAACTATTCATATGGAAAATTTTCTTTGATTGTCAGCTCATTGCCAGTTGTACCTCCATTTTCAAGGCTCGACAAGTGATCTGCCACTTGATTTTCTGTCCCCTTCTTGTCTCGGATCTCCACGTCAAATTCTTACAGTAGAAGCACCCAACGGATTAATCTGAGCTTGGCATCTTTCTTTACGATCAGGTATCTGATTGCTGAATGATCTGTGTAGATCACCACTGTGGTACACAGTAAATATGAGTAAAATTTATCAAAAGCAAACAAAACTATGAGCAAATCATTTGCAGTTGTTGTGTATTTGAGTTATGCTTCATTCAAAGTTTTGTTGGCGTAGTAAGTGGTGTGAAAAAGTTTCGCCTTACATTAACCCAAAACTACACCTATAGTAAAATCACTAGCATCACACATCACTTCAAATGGGAGCGTCCAATCCGGTGCTACTATGATGGGGGCAGAGACCAGCTTCTGTTTCAAGATCTCGAAAGCATGGTGGAATTCTTTGGTGAAGTGGAACAACACGTCTTTCTCCAACATATTGCATAATGGTTTAGCAATCTTGGAGAAGTCTTTGATGAATCTCCGGTAAAATCATGTATGCCCAAGAAACTTCGAATCCCTTTGACGGGTGATGGTGGAGGTAGTTTCTCTATCGTCTCGATCTTTGATTTGTCTACCTCAATTCCCTTTTGTGAGATCCGATGTCCTAGGACAATGCCTTCTTGCACCATGAAGTGGTATTTCTCTCAATTAAGTACCATATTTGTATCTTCACATCTTTGTAACAATTTTTTTCAGATTTTTCTAATAGTGGTCGAACGAGTCTCCAAACACTGAGAAGTCATCCATGAAGACTTCCATGCTTTGTTCTATCATGTCTGAAAAGATGGCCATCATGCATTGTTGAAATGTGGCAGAAGTATTACAGAGTCCAAATGGCATCCTGCAGAAAGCAAAAGTACCATACAGGCATGGGAAAGTGATTTTCTCCTGATCTTCTGGGGCGATGGCAATCTGATTGTAACTCGAGTATCCATCTACAAAGTAGTAGAAATCATGTCCCGCCAGTCTGTCTAGCATCTGGTCAATGAATGGTAGCAGGAAATGATCCTTCCATATTGCTTTGTTCAGCTTCCTGTAGTCCATACACACTCTCCATCTAGTCGCTGTCCTTATTGGAATCAGCTCATTCTTTTCATTTGTGACTACGGCCATTCTTCATTTCTTGGGTACACATTCCATAGGACTTACCCAAGAGATGTCAGAGATGGGGTAGATGATGCCTCCATCCAACTATTTGATGATTTCTTTCATTACTACTTCCTTGATGATTGGATTAAGTCTCCATTGATGCTCCATTATGGCTTTGTACTCGTTGTTCATCAGGATTTTATGCATGCAAAATGATGGACAGATGCCTCGAATGTCTGCTATAGTCCAGGCAAGAGCTCTCTTGTGGTCACGCAACACTCTCAATAACTTATCTTCCTGCACCCATGTTAGCGATGAAGAAATAATCACAGGTAAATCATAAGAGTTTTCCAAGTATACATACCTGAGATGGCTCGGAAGTGGCTTGAGTTCCAGCTGCAGTGGTTCTTCTATCGAGGGCTTGACTCGCTCCCTTTTCGGTAGTTCCAAGCTTTCCACATGTGGTGTTGATCTGAAGCGACAGGCTCCATTAAGATAGTTGATGCATTCCAGAATATCATCATCTAATTCTTTTTCAGTCATGTTGGTGATGCATCCTTCAAGTTTATCAGTGGAAAGTTGCATTGCATCTGTGTTCTGGATGATACTATCTATTACATCAAGTCTGAAACATTCCTCCTCCCTTTCGTCGGAAATCTCATGTCTTTGAAATTATTGAATGTTACTTCTTGGTCCTGAACCCTCATAGTTAGTTCACCTTTTTGTACATCAATGATTGTTCGACCTGTAGCCAAGAATGGTCTCCCGAGGATGATGGGTACGTCTTTGTCTTCCTCCATGTCCAGGACAATAAAATCTACTGGGAAAATGAATTTGTCGACTTTGACCAGCACATATTCCACTACCCCTCTCGGAAATGTGAGTGTTCTATCACCAAGTTACATAATGATTGAGGTGGGCTTTGCTTCTCCAAGTTGTAGTTTCCTGTAAATAGACAAAGGCATCAAGTTAATACTAGCACCTAAATCACACAAACCCTTACCGATGTAATGTTCTCCTATGGTGCAAGGGATGGTGAAACTGCTAGGATCCTTCAACTTTGGGGGAAACTTCCTCTGAATGATGGTGTTGTATTCTTCTGTCAATGCTACAGTCTCGTAATCTCCCAATCTTCACTTTCGTGATAGAATATCTTTCATGAATTTGACATAGCTGGGCATTTGTTCCAACATTTCTGCCAATGGAATGTTGATGTGTAGCTTTTGAAAATTTCCAAGAATCTAGCAAATTACTTGTCCAGTTTGTGTTTCTGGAGACGCTGTGGAAAAAGATGGAGGTGGAGTAAATCTTTCTCGATCATTTTCTTTTAGCTCTTTTTCCTCTATTTGTGGACCTGCTTCATTGTTTTCTTTTGGAATATTCTCAGTAGATGCCTTGACTCCAACATCTTTGTTGATTTCAGTGCCGCTTTTCAAAGTGATGGCTTGACATTGCTCATTCCCTCTATTCCTTGGATTTGGTTCTTTGTTGCT
This sequence comes from Zanthoxylum bungeanum, assembly GCA_019454045.1. Lineage (NCBI taxonomy): Eukaryota > Viridiplantae > Streptophyta > Magnoliopsida > Sapindales > Rutaceae > Zanthoxylum > Zanthoxylum bungeanum. The sequence goes on along the minus strand of SKCR01054411.1, from coordinate 9,052 downwards.
AGGAAAGGTACCTTGCAGTATGTAATTCTAAGCATTGGCCAGTTTTCCCAATAGATTTTCCAGTGCCTTCAAATAAGCTGCTTGACTTTTAATAGTTGTTGCATGTTCTTGAAACATAGCTTCATATTTGGCTTCTTGCTTTTTCATCTAGATAATCAAATCTACTATTCCTGGTTTTTTTTCATACTTTTGGCCTTTATTCTGGTGTTTGAATCCTGGTGGTGGATTGTTCTTTTTCCCTGAAGTGTTGCTCCATCCGAAATTGGGATGATTCCTCCAACTGGGTTGTAGGTATTGGAATATGGATTATTTCCCTGTCTGTTGAAGTTACTAACATAGTGCATAGTCTCATCATGTTGGTTGTAAGATTCTGCCTCTAGTGCTCCTCCATATGGTGAACTTATGGATCCATCATTAACCTGCATGCTAAGAGTTTCCAGACATTTACAAATTTGATCCAGCTTGGCATTCACAGCTGAGTTGGCCCGTACTTCGTGGATTCTTGCTATTCGATGGATCATGCTCCTCTCTGTTGGCCACAAGGAATTATTGTTGGCCATTTCTTCACTTAAGTCCCACGCTTGATCTTCTCCTTTTGCCATTAAAGCTCCTCCAGCAGCAGCGTCAACTATAGTTTTCATCAATCTAGAAAGCCCATTGTAGAAGGTTTGGACTTGAAGCCTCTTTGCAATCTCATGGTGAGGATATTTTCGGAGCAATTCCTTGTATCTTTCCCATGCTTCACAGAGAGATTCTGAGTCATGTTGCACAAAGGATGTGATGTTGTTTCTCAATTTTTCTGTTCTAGTTGGGGGAAAGTATTTTGCAAGGAACTTGGTGGCAACGGTGTTCCAAGTTATGATGGAACCTGCTGGTAGTGAATGGAGCCAAGCCTTAGCTCTTTCTTTCAAGGAATATCGGAACACACGCAGACGCATTGCTTTTCTCCCGCTCGATTGTAATTGAATATGCCACAAACTTCCAGGAAGTTGTTGATGTGGGCATTAGGATCTTCAATTTCACTTTCCCAAAACTAAACTGATTGTTGTATCGTTTGAATGCATGTTTTGATGTCACAAGCATTTGGAAGTAAGGAATGAAGTATAATACATGATATGAAGCAGTGAACCACCAGAATTATTCTTTCTCGAATGGGAATTGGTGGTGCTACTTCCAAAGGTTCAAGTTCTTGATTGTTCATGTTGATTAGTGCTTCTTGATCTTCTCGCCTTTCCCTTCACAACTGTCTGACAGTTCTTTCAATTTTTGGGTCAAGCGGATGAATTTCAAAGCTTCTGCTTCTTCTCATGTAGTGTTTGAGAACCTAAAATACAAGAAAACAAAAATAATAAGTAAAAATAAATTAGACACAAGTAAAATATCTAACCTCAAAATTAATAGTAAAAGATAAATAAGTCCCTAGCAACAACGCCAAAAACTTGATCGGTGAAATCACACACGTAACGCAAGCGCATGTATCGCTCAAGTAGTATAAAATGTATCGATCCCACGAGGATTTAATACCTGAGCTATTAATTTATTGAAGTTAAATTTCTACAAGTATTTAAAAATTGATTGTTGTTTGGATGGTGATTTTAACTAACGACAAATAATTAAAACAATGCAAAAGTAAATTCTAAAAGTAATCAATATTATGAAACTATCTAGGGTTGTGAATCCTTCCAATATTTTTTCAAAAGATGAAGTGATTATCTTATGTTTGTGTAATATATCAGTTTATTAACCTGGAACACGAAGATATGCAAAAGCCTCTGTTAATGGTCAGATGCAAATACCCAAAGTAACCCAATTAACTATATGTCTATGTTAATTAAGAAACTCCGAATTCATTACGATTAAGTTCCAATTATGGCTACCCACGCCCGACAAGTATGTCTATATTGGAAGGAAATCTCTAAGGTGAATGCGAAATCGTGAGCAAATGAGTCTAAGGCTGAAACCTAAAATCCCTTCGTTAAGTTCATTTTAAGTTTACCAAATCAATCTTATTAGTGGCCAATTAACAAGAAGCATTAAGTTTAAGGCTTAATAAATAAACCCAAATATTACACAGGACACAAGACAAATCAACTTATAAAACCATTGATATTGGAATTCATCACAACCCTAGATATTGTATTTAGTTACGACAAATATCTAGGACAACTAAAGTCATAAATAAATAAAACATCATGCAACTAATTGAAATTTAAAATTTAAAATTACAACAATGAAATAAAATGCTGGTGGTTTGGGGATCCACTTTTATTATTTCAAATCTAGAAATCTCTCTTATTATAATATATAAATTTGTATTATATTACCAACCAACCATAAAGACGGTATCCTGATTTAGTCATATTTTAATTAATTCCAACCGATCATAAAGGCAGTATCTAATTAAGTCAGGTTAAAATTACTTTAATTAAGTTCATCCGACCACAAAAGCGGTATCCAATTATGTCAAGTTTTAAGATAATTTATATATTATAAACTATGGAAGATTAATCTAAACTATCATAATAAAAGTTTCACCTTTCACCATAACAGAAAGAAGTTACCTACTCATTCTTAAATAAAAAGACACACAATTTTATTGCTAAAATAAAAAGAAAATACAAGAAAGCTAAAAACAAACAAACAAAATACTCATTTCTTAGTATTCTAATAAAATCCCCAGAAGAAAGTATGAAGAAAATCCTCTGATTTTAGCTTCAATTTATAGGCTTCAAAATCGGCCCGCGTCGGGACGCGCCAAGTCTTATGCGTCGCGATGCGGGATACGGTAGATGACGACTGTCGGCAAATTGAATTATTATGTCGGTGTCGCGACGTGTGAAGGCTTGGGCAACGTGATGTTTGCTACAGTGATGAAGCAAGTGATGATGCGTGTCGGCAGGCTGCATAATTGAGGCGCGTCATGATGCAGAGAAGGTTGTGCGTCGTGATGCGTGAATAATAACATTCCCATATTGCCCTTTTCATCTGTTTTTCACCATTTTGACCCCGATTTGATTCCATTAAGTCCTGAAATCTTATTTATCTATAAAATAACAAAAAAACATAAAAATATTCATAAAAATCGAGAAACTATTATGCGATGCGGGATACAGTAGATGGCGACTGTCGGCAAATTGAATTATTATGTCGGTGTCGCGACGTGTGAAGGCTTGGGCAACGTGATGTTTGCTACAGTGATGAAGCAAGTGATGATGCGTGTCAGCAGGCTGCATAATTGAGGCGCGTCACGATGCGTGAATAATAACTTTCCCATATTGCCCTTTTCATCTGTTTTTCACCATTTTGACCCCGATTTGATTCCATTAAGTCCCAAAATCTTATCTATCTATAAAATAACAAAAACACATTAAAATATTCATAAAAATCGAGAAACTATAAAAAATATTAAGTAAAAGGGGCGATAAATATTGATATATTTTCCACCCATCAAGAAGCTCTGACCCCATGCCAACGAACTCAATAAGACCTTGGTAAGACATACCCGACCCCGAACCGCTAAAATCACTTAGCCAGAAAAGAATATCCGCTCCTTGTACCATCCAAATAAGGCCATGGGGTAGAAACTCTGACTCTATGCCAACAAACTTAATAAGGCCTCAGTGGGATATACCCGACCCTGTGCCGCTAAAATCACTTGGCCACAAGGGAATTTTTCCTCTTTATACCATTTAAACAACATGGACTCTGTGGGACGAATGCAGTCTTGAGCCATTAAAATCATATAGCCACAGAGGAATGTTCCATCTTTGTGCCATTTAAATAAAATGGCATCGACGGAACGAATGTAGCCCGGAGCTAGTAAAATCATATAGCCACAAGAGAATGTTCCCTCCTTGTCCCATTTAAATAATGCCATAGGGGACATACTCGACTCTAAGCCGCTAAAATCACTTGTTCATAAAGGAATGTTTCCTCCTTATGCCATTTAAACAATATGACCTCGACAGAATGGATGCAGCCTTAAGCCATTATAATCATATTCGAGACATGCTTTAATAGGAATATTCTCAACCCCCGACCATCCTTATGAACTCTGGTAGTTGTTGGAGTTTACTAAGGTCCCAAGGATCAATAAACAAACATGAACATGTGTGAATACAATCGAGAAAGTCACGGAATAGTCACATCGATCTGTTGAGCGACGCTTTAACGAACAAAAATTTCACTTTCTGCTCACTAGTACAATCGGCAGTGGCAGTGAAGATGTCCTCCATTTTCGGCCATTCTTGGTCCTTCGTCAAGCTCCAAGCTTTGTCGAATGATTCCCGGCTCATGGGTGGACTTCCCTATCACCTTCGCATGTCTCTCGGAGTGCTAGCTCTCTTGATTTTGCCACAAAATCAATCACTTATGCTTCCATTTCTCTCGGCATTTTACAAAAACCAGAAGAAAATGTAGCCCCAAGGGCGTGAGAGAGAGATGGAGAAGAGAGAAGAGAGAGTTAAAAAAAAATATGTAATGTATTATTGATTTCTAAAATCAATTTTACATATACCAAACATATAATAATAATATATGTCACTCAAGCTTTTAAAAGCTTTTCAACAACTCCCATAAAGTCACATCTATCAATCAAGTTTTCAAGTCACATTACTCAAAGTGACAAGTGAATTGACGTTTGATGCGACTTATGATTTGACGCTTGATTTGACTTGCGTGCCGCACTCGAATTCGAAACGCGAGTGCGCTCGCAAACAATCCCGGGCTCGGGTTCGCTAATTCCAAATTAACGAATTTTCCGTTGCGACGTAATTAAATGATTACGCCTAGCGAAGTCACTATTCATGTTGTTAACGAATTAATTCTAAATTAATTCGTTCGCCCGAATTAAAATCTAATTTTAATTCCGCATTGAAATCCAATCTCGTTTAATATATCGAATATATTAATTAATAGATTAATTCCAAATTAACTGTTATCTCTCTTTAATTGATATTTTATCCTAGATAAAATATCTCCGTAATTAATCCCAGATTAATTTTCTCTCTCATCTAATTAATCCCAGATTAATTAAAAGTGTGAGTCATACATCATCAGTGAATCTTTGGGAAGCGACCCATGAGATCCCCAGATATTTTGGCAGTAAATTCGGTCGTCGGACTATCTGAACACGTAAGTACCTCGTACTACGTTTATACCGATTTACAAGACAATGTTGGCTTCTAGCAAAGCACCATGCCTACCCAATTCTCCAGAAATATCCTTACAATAATTAAGGATCTATATCAGGCGTAGTATACGTAGTATTGCGTATTTCTGTCCAGTATCGGATGATCACATGCAAGACCTGGGGCTGGTACAGTGTCTGCCCCGTACGAAGCATATATCGGATTACTAGCAACTATTCTCTTTAATATCGGATAATTATGACTAAGTCATATTATCCCGACGGTTGTAACCTTTTTAGAGAACCAGTTCTGTATCCCTGCGCGATCATCAACTCCATATGACTAGAGTGACACTTCCGTCTTGACATCACACCCAACACACTACGATTCTCAATATACCCAGCATTGGCGTACACAGAACCTATTAAAGCCCTGGACGACCGCAACCAAAGTATATTGATTGTCGCAAGTATTAACGGTGAAAGTCTCAGGTTAAGACCAAATACACCTACCCTGATTTCGGACTTCCATAGACACATAGTCATACTACCAATGGAATTCCCAGGGGGTCTTATCCAGAGCGAAGCTGTTTCCCATACCATCGGTAAAACACAACCTCATATTACACTTGCATGAGTATCCTATACCCAAATATATGAGAACTATGTCGTTATGCCCTCACAACGCGCACAAGTGTAATACTAGTCTTTTACGTATTCATCGATTTCCAATCTTGATAATACTCTGACTAGGGATATTTAATGATTTATCCTTCGTGGACTGATACTGTCTCATATAATTCTCAATCCAAGAACAAATCACAGGGACCTCCTATCATTTATATATCTAGGTGATCTAATCACAAATGATAAGAGTGCAATCTCCTTTGTCATATAGTTAATTTGTACAACAACACCATGATCTGTACAAATAGTGACGCTATGGGTCATAATTGTCCAACAGTAGTGGCATCCCACGCCAGGTTGCGTAAAAAAACAAAACGACAAGTGTGACAGGGTGACGTATCACACACTCCGTACTGACCCAAAAATAACAAGGTAACTGAGGTATTTCCTTCCCAAATTTGCCTAAAACAAAAATTCTGAACCTCACAATTCAGACGTCCCAGCGAACCGAGATACACACCGGATTGGTGACCAAAGCCATAAGGAGAGTCTATATGCTAGGAAAAACCCCAACCTCGTAAATGCCACAGAGACCTTTCTGATTTCCTCATACTATGCTTAGTGGGTATAATGGGATGGCCAGTGCCACGGGGGCATTTCCCTTCCCCGTGCTAGGCATATCCCGAGGCCACAAATTCCATGGAGGCTCATGGGTCCTGCTCTTGCTATGCACCTCCAACACTGGACGGAAAATGCCGTGGGGGAATTATCCCTACCCACATTATGAAAACTCGATGATACCATAGTATCTCACAACTATCTTCAATCCATAAGTGCTATGACTACCTTGGGACACCAAATGCCACACTAACACTTTCACCGAGTGTGCTATGGATACCCGAGATGCCACAAAAGCCACATATGTCTTCTCACTCTTATTCCCCAAAGGTGTAAGTCATTGGGTGTTAACGCTCTAGCTCGGGGGTTTGATAATGACACTTGGGATTGACATGCCACAAGGTTTTATGCCTTTCCCACCTGACTTACACCCCTTGATGTAACATGATCACGAGTATTTCACAAGAATATCAAACAAGTCTTTCCCATGCAAATAATAAATAAACATAGATGAACAAGTTCATATTTAGAAAGGAAAAGCCCGATTTATATTTTTAGGATCTACTTCCATTCTTACAACTCTTTGAGGGTCATTCTAAGAGAGGTTCTACTGAAAATAACTTCCTAACATTTCTACATTCCATGGCTTCTTGTATCGGTTGCTCTCCAGCTATTCTAGGTGATAGGCTTCCGACCTGATGACCATGGCAACTCTGCAAGGTCCTTCTCACTTGGCTCCAAAAGAGCCTTCTTCAGGCCTTCGTGTAATTAAGGTGACCCGCCTCATGACCAAGTCTCCGGGGTGAAAGGTTCATACATGGGCCCTTTTTTGTAGAAGTGAGCCATCATTTATTGATATGATGTCACCTTGAGTGTCGACCTCTCTCTTTTTTTGTCTATCAAGTCAAGGTGGTGTCTGAAGTGTTCTTCTTTCTGTCCTTCCTCAAACTGTTGAACCCAATGGGTCGTCATCTAAATTTCTGCGGAAATGACTGCCTCATATTGGTAAGCTAAGGAGAAGGGGGTTTCCCCGTAGAGTCTTTGTAGGTCATCCGATGTGCCCATAGTACTTCTGGAAACCCCTCAACCCACAAACCTTTACATGACCCGAGCCTAGCTTTCATATTATTTTTTATGGTCTTGTTCGCCGCTTCTACTTGTCTCTTTGACTTTGGGTGGGCAGGTGAGGCAAATTGCAAAGAAATTTAGAGATCCTTATAGAGTTTTTTGAAGCCTGTGCTTTCGAACTGCTTTCTATTATTTGTGATGATGGCCCTGGAAATCTCGAATCGGCACATAATATTCTTGTTGACAAAATCTGTGGCCTTCTTCTCAATTATGGCGGACAGTGGCTCAGTCTCTACACACTTGGTGAAATAGTCAATTGTCATGATCGCAGACCTGGCCTTTTTTCGACCCGTAGCCATAGGTCCAATGAGATGCATCCCCCACTGGGTGAAAGGCCAAGGGCTTGAAAAAGTGGTCAACTGCTCGGGTTGTCGGTGAGGTATATTAGCATTTCTCTGACACCCATCACATGCCCAGGCCACCCTCACCCCACCTTGATGCATCGTCAGCTAGAAAAAATCCACTCGAGTGCCTTTTGGGTGAATGATTTCCCACCAGAGTGGCTTCCAAAAATACCTTCGTGAATTTCCCTGAGAACATAGTTTTCCTCTTTAGGTCCCAGACACCTTAGATACGGCATTGTGAAGCCCCTTCTATACAGCACTCCATCTATCAAGCAAAATTGGGCATTTCGATACTTCAACCTTCTGCCTTCTTTCTTGTCCTCTGGAAAGTCCTCCACCTCTCAGTACCTTCTGATCGGGTCCATCCAGGTCGGTTTGGTTTCAACTTCCACCTCTATCATGCTCGGTTCCTCTACGCTTTTGGGCTCTACAATCTCCAGGGGTATGACATGGGGAATCTTTGACTTGATGGATGGAGGCAATCGAGCCAATTAATATACCTGATGATTATTTTCCCGACCGACCTGTTCGAAAGTTACATTCCTCATTCCCTCGACCAATGTTTTCACCTCCACGAGATAGACTATCATATTGGGCTCCCTTGCCTGGAACCTATCATTCAACTGTTGAACAGCTAGCTGAGAGTAGCTATTTACTATTACATCTCTTACCTTAACTGCTCCACAAAGCCTCAGCCCCGCTAGGATTACTTCATATTCTGCCTCATTATTGGTCGCTTTAAATGCAAACCTCAGTGCATAACCCAGTTCTTCACCATCTTCACATCGAAGAATAACCCCAGCACCACATCCTTATGAGCTAACTGACCCACCAATGAACAGTTCACATTTCTCCTCTGCCTGTAATGATTTGGGGCCCAATGAACTTTTCCACAAAGTCGGCAAGAGCTTGCCCATTGATTGACACCAGAGGAAGGTATGATACATCATATTCACCAAGCTCCACGGACTATTTTACAAGATGACTCAAGGTCTCAGGTCTATTCAATATTGGCCTAAGTGGATGGTTGATATATACTTTGATGGGATTAGCTTGGAAGTATAGACGCAACTTTCTTGCTGCAGTAACTAAGGACAAGGCCACCAGCTTGTGGACTGGGTACCGGGTTTCTGCATCTAATAAGGCTTTGCTAGTATAATACATTGGACTTTGAATTTTGTCTACTTCTTGCACTAAAACTAAACTT
>SKCR01054410.1:0-41776 GCA_019454045.1 Zanthoxylum bungeanum | reverse complement strand
GGGCTGGAGATGTGTCTGCCCCGTACGAAACATATATCGGACATCAAGCAACTAGTCTCTTTAAATCGGACAATCCTGACCTGGTCATATTGTCCCGACGGTTGCAACCTTTTATAGAGTGCTAGTTCTGTGTCCTGCGTGATCATCACCTCCATATGTCTGAAGCGATACTTCCATCTTGACATCACATCCAGTACACTACGATTCTCGATAAACCCAGAAGAGGTGTACACAGAACCGGTTAAGGTCCCCAACCACCAAAACCAAGTTTACCGATTGTCGCAAGTACTAGAGATGTAAGTCTCAGGTTAAGACCATATACACCTACCCTGATGCGGCCTCCCATAGACACGCACATACTACCAATGGGATTCCGCGGGGTCTATCCAGAGCGAAGCTGTTTTCCGTACCATCGGTAAAACACAACCTCCTATCGCACTTGCATAAGTATCCAATACTTAAATATATGAGAACTATGGTGTTGTGCCCTCACAACGTGCACAAGCGCAATACTAGTCTATTCTGTATTATCGATGTCCAGTCTCGAAAATACTACGGCTAGGGATATTTAATGATTAAACCTTTAGGGACTGATACTGTCTCATATCATTCTCAGTCCAGGTACTAATCATATGGACTTTCGCCATTTATAAATCAAAGTAAATAATATTACAAAAACGGCAAAAGGCAATTTCATTATCACATAGTTAATTTTGTACAATAATACAATATCATTTACAAACAGTGACGCTATGGGACATAATGTCTAACATATCGGACATCAAGCAACTAGTCTCTTTGAATCGGATAATCCTGACCTTGTCATATTATCCCGATGGTTGCAACCATTATAGAGTACTAGTTCTGTATCCTGCGCGATCATCATCTCTATATGTCTGAAGTGATACTTCCTCCATCTGACATCACACCCAATACACTAACGATTCCCGATAAACCTAGAAGAGGTGTAGACAGAACCTGTTAAAGCCCTGGACGACCAAAACTAAAGTCTACCGATTGTCGCAAGTACTAGCGATGCAAGTCTCAGGTTAAGACCATATGCACCTACCCTGAAGCGGACTCCCATAGACACGCAGCATACTACCAATGGGATTCCGCGGGGTCTATCCAGAGCGAAGCTGTTTTCCGTACCATCGGTAAAACACAACCTCCTGCCGCACTTGCATAAGTATCCAATACTCAAATATATGAGAACTATGCTGTTGTGCCCTCACAACACGCACAAGTGCAGTACTAGTCTATTCCGCATTATCGATGTCCAATCTCGATAATACTACGACTAGGGATATTTAATGATTAAACCTTTATGGATTGATACTGTCTCATATCATCTCAATCCAGAATTAATCATAGGGACTTTTACCATTTATATATCAAAGTAAATAAATTACAAAACGGTAAAAGGCAATTTCATTACTACATAGTTAATTTTGTACAATAATACAATATCATTTACAAAATAGTGACGATATGGGTCATTACTGTCTAACAACTGGTTGTTGTAAATTTGTACTAAATGAGTCTTCAAGGAAGACATACATGGATTGCAAGGAACCAACGTACAAAGCTAGGCTTGGAGCGAAAAGGTATTGTTATCAACATTGTGTCGATTACGACGAAACCTTTTACTCGTTGCCATGGTTAAATCCATTTGGATAATGCTTGCTAATTCTGCATATTTCCTTTATGAAATGTGGCAGCTGGACGTCAAAATCGCTCTCCTTAAACGGAAACCTTTTGGAGGATATATCATGATGATATATCATTTCTTGGAAATGACATTCCAATAATACAATCGGTGAAAGCTTGGTTTTCATGAAAATTCTCCGTAGAATACTTGGGAGAGACAACGTTTATTCTAGGAATAAGGATCTACTGGGATAGATCTAAAAGTTGTTGGCACTCTCTGAGAACTCGTACATTGAAATATATGTACGTGACTTGGTGTCTTATATGCTTTGAGCATATATGGTCACAATCAGGCCAATCCAAGTGATAGTCACTGGATTGATGTTAAGAACATCCTTAAGTATCTTAGAATAACTGGGTTCACTGTTGCAAGTTTCCTAACCGAAAAAAATGACTATAACTCGTAATAAAGGTACTGTATAGTTTGAATAACGGAACAGTGAGTTGGAAATCTTCCAAGCAAGATACTGTTACCGGGTAAACAATAAAAGAGAAATATTGTTGCAGCTGAGGCAGCAATAGAAGCACTTTGGATCTATATAATCCTAATTGGATTAGGAGTAGTTTTGTTAGCAGTTGAGATAGGCTACAGTACAGGCTAAAGAATTAATAGTCTCATCAACGATCCAAGTATATACTTCAACTATTCATCTGATTCGTTCGGATCATACATCATGGCGATGTGATGATCGAATAAATTGTATCAGATGATAACCTTGCAAATCCACTGACGAAAGCTGTTTCTCAGCAGAAATTTGAGCGACACGTACATAGTTCAAGCGTAGGACACTTGAGTGATTGGCTATAGGCCAAGTGGGAGATTGTTGGACAATTATGACCCATAGCATCACTATTTGTACAGAACATGGTGTTGTTGTACAAATTAACTATGTGACAAAGGAAATTGCTCTTTTATCATTTGTAATTGGATTACCAGGATATATAAATGATAAAAGTCCATATGATTAGTTATGGATTAATAAGATATGAGACAGAATTAATCCACTAAGGTTTAATCATTAAAACATCCATAGTCGTAGTATTATCGAGATTGGACATCGATAATGTGGAATAGACTAGTATTGCACTTGTGCGCATTGTGGGAGCATAACGGCATAGTTGTCATATATTTAAGTATTGGATACTTATGCCAGTGTGATAGGAGGTTGTCTTTACCGATGGTACGGGAACAGCTTCGCCTTGGATAGACCCTTCGGAATTCCATTGGTAGTATGACTACGTGTCTTTGGAAGTCTGAATCAGGGTAGGTGTATTTGGTCTTAACCTGAGACTTACATTGCTAATACTTGCGACAATCAATATAATTTGGTTTTGGTCGTCCAGGGCTTTAACAGGTTCTGTGTACGCCGCCTCTGGGTATATTGGGAATCGTAGTGTATTGGGTGTGATGTCAAGATGGAAATATCACTTCAGTCATATGGAGATGATGATCACGTAGGATAAGGAACTGGTACTCTTGTATGCTACAGCTATCGGGATAATATGACTAGGTCATGTTTATCCGATTATAGAGACTAGTTACCAGAGATCCGATATATGCTTCCTACGGGGCAGACATAATTACAACCCTAGGCCTTGCATGTGACATCCGATACTGGATCGCAATACGCAATACTACGTATAATTCGCCTGATATAGAATACATATTCCTTTAAGAATATTTCTGGAGAATTGGGTAGGCACGGTGCTTTGCTATAAGACAACAATGTCTTGTAAATCGGTAAAAATGTAGTACTATGTACTACGTGTTCGGATAGTCCGACGACCGGATTTACTGCCAACATATCCAAGGATCTCGTGGGTCGCTTCCCAAAGATTCACCGATGACGTATGACTCAAACATAATTAATCTGGGATTAATTAATAGAGAGAGAAAATTAATCTATGATTAATTACGGAGATATTTTATCTGGGATAAAATACTATTTAAAGAGAGAGAACGATTAATTTGGAATTAATCGATAAAATAATATATTCGAAATATTAAACGAAATTAGATTTCAACGCGGAATTAAAATTGGATTTTAATTCGGGCAAACGAGTTAATTTAGAATTAATTCGCTAGCGACGTGAATAGTAATTTTGCTAGGCATAATTATTTAATTAAATTTGATTTAATTACGTCGCAACGGAAAATTCGTTAATTAGGCATTAACGAACCCGAGCCCGGAATGTGTTTGCGAGGCCACTCCGATTTTGAATCATGTGCGGCCACAAGTCACATCGCTTGTCACATCACCTGTCACTTTAGTGATGGATGTCAAGTCACCTTTTGGTGATTGACAAGCAGTCACTATTCATGATGGTGGTGGTTGTGGGCAATGAATGCCATTTTTGCCTCCAAAATTGGTTTTTGCTTTTTGGAAAAGCTTTTACAAAATTTTGTTGAGACTTTTGTATGGGTTATTTTTTGTTTTAGAAAAAAATACACAACTATCTCTCTCTTTTTCTTCTCATGGCCGAATGGCCTCCCCATTTTTATCTCATTGTTGCCGTGAGCCTAGGGCTTATTTCTTCTTGATTTTGCTTCAAAATCAAAGATGCTAGCACATCCAGAAGTCTTACAAAGGTGATAGGGAAACCCATCTATGAGCATGGAATCATTAACAAAGCTTGGAGCTTGAAGAACACAACAAAAGGACCTTGGCCGAAACACACAAGAAGGAAAACCTTGGAGCAGAATTATGTTGTCTTCGCATCACAAAAGCCGATCAAAGTGAGTATTTCCGCTACTTTACTTTGTTGTATTCGCACATTTCATCGCTTAATTTGATCTTGGTTTAACCTAGAAAACCCCAACAGGAAGTCATGTCACCTTTTTGTGATTGACAACCAGTCACTATTCATGATGAGAGTTGTTGAAGGCATTGAATGAAATTTTCCCTCCAATTTACTTTATTCTTTTTTGGAAAAAGGATATACCAAATTATACGAATGACTTTAGTAATTGTTTTAGAAACAAAAACACAAGTCTTGCACTCTCTCTCTCCTTCACGGTTTTGGAACCAAAACACTCTCCCAAATTTTCTTCTTTGGTCGAAAATATCAAAGGAAGAAGAGGTGATTTTTATGGCAAAAATCTCCATTGCTAGCACATCAAAGGATCATTCAAGGTGATAGGGAAACCTATCCTTGAGCTTGGAATCAACTCAAAGGCTTGGAGCTTGTATTTCATCCCCAAAGGAGACCTTGGCCTAAACTACAAGGAGAAAAAGTTTTATGTTCAACGCATCGAACATCCGCTTTTTGTAAGTATGATTCCGCCATTATCACTTTCATATTCACATTAATTCATTGCTTATATTGATCTTGGATTGTCTTAGAGACCAACACGAGGCCCACTGCATCATCAGTTGTAGTCCGGGATGCGTCCCAGGTTCGAGGCCCACTACATCATCAGTTTTGGGATGCATCCCAGGGTCGAGGCCCACACATCAGTTGCAGTTCCGGGATACGTCCCAAGGTCGAGGCCCACTGCATCATCAGCACAATTAGGGAATAAAACCCACATTCGATGGTTCGGGAACAAAGCCTAGGGGTCTAAGCACCTCGCCACCATATCAACTCAGTTCGAAGCAACAGGTAAGTTAAGTGGTAGTTGGCGAGCCAAGTAAGTAAAATGCATTGCATAAATTTGATAGGATTGTCATTGTCACACACTGTACAAGTCCCATCAAAGTGGGGGCGACTGTAGGCACTGTATTTTTTCATATAAGTCCCAATTATGAGCCTCGTACGGAGGCACTACCCTTTAAGTTGTGGAAGCCGTGGGAAACGGACGTCGGAAGGAAATTGATACCTTGTTGGATTTAATTCATTTGCTTAGCCTTGGGTTTGCTCGTTAGATCTCTGTTTTAAAATTTATCCTCGGCCCAAACCCCCACAAGCCACACACCAAGCCCACACATCACCAAGCCCACCAAAGAACCCAAACACACGCCCAAAAAGACCAACCCCACGCCCATAGCCTTCCAAAGTAACAAATCCACACATTAAACACATGTTGAAATCAAACCAAATCACCTTCCCAAATTAAAAGATTCAAATTAAATGTCATCAATCACCTTCTTAATTAAATCAAATCGCATTCCTAAACTAAATAAAATCAAATCAACTTAAATCAAATTACCTTCCTAAATTGAAGAGATCATTTCCTTATGACACACAAATTAAATATCCCCCCATAATTACACAATATTCTTTCCTACAGAAATAAGGACAACTCTAACCCTCTCATATAAAAATACACACAAACTTGACTCTCTCTTGGCTCTGACCCACGGCACTCACAAGACCTTCACCCTTCACGCTCAGACCTCAACAAACCACTCACCCACGCTGCTCACAAACCCTCCACTCCCACGCCACCTCACTCTATCTTCACGCACCAACCACACTCAGCCCCACGCACGCACAACCCTTCACCAATTCAACGCATCACACAGCCTTCACAACTCACAGCCCTCAAACACACGTGCACTGACCGAACTCACACACAAGCCCTCAAACACACACAGCCACTCATAGCCCTCACTCACCAGTACACTAACCGAACTTACACACGCACAGCCCTCACGCATCAACCACACTTAGCCCCTAGCACTCCAAACCGCATAAAAACACTCCAAAAAATACCCCAGCAATGACAAAATATTAGCCCCTGAACTGCACTCCAAACCACCGAAAACAGCCCCTGAAAAACAGCCATTTTTTTCACAAAAAATAGTCCCTGAAAAATTGAACTTTTAAACCCTCAAACCAGTCCAGAAAAACTACACATCCACCACATAAAACAAAGCAAAACGGCAGCCCAAACAGCGAGGCAACGAAGGAAAACAACGAACCAGTAAATCAGAAAAGTTGCGGAGCACCAACCCTTCCGACAACCGCGTAGCGCACTTCCAAGAGACGACTTAAGAGGTTAGACCTGATGGCACCTTTTTATTTATTCCCGGTCTTTTTTCTATTATTTATTAATATCTCTTTGCATGCATATTGTGAATTCATGTATGTTGTGGCCATGGGATAAATGAAATATGTGTTATCTCTTGCGGTATATAGGATGTAAACCCAAACATAAATTCCGTAGCCGAATCCGAATGGACGGTAATACGGTCTAAACTTGGGAGACAACTCCACGTACCACTTGAGAAACGCACATATTTCATGTCATCCAATCTTATGCTTATTTGTTGTTTATTAGAATTAGTATGTTACTTTTATGCATGATTTAGTTGATTATTTCCAAGCTTGATTAGTTATTTCTTTCGCATTAGGAATTTAATCTATGTTTATGTTTACATTTTTATTTATTTATATTTTCGAGTTTGTTAATTCAATATGTTCATGAGATTGTGTGCTTGCCGTTATTCCGAGTTATTTTTATGCATGCAAACTTAGATATATGTCATATACGAACTTAGATGTAGGTTATGTTGGAGTTTAATCATGTCCACAAGATCACAAACAATGCATAAAATCAACATATGAACACATCAAAGGAGGTGGCGGAATCAACTCACATTGAATTTCGGTTTTGATGTTTGAAGAGCAAGGTGCGATTTTTGCTCCCTCCAAGTCACGGCAAAGGCTTCCTTTGACAGTGGGCTGTGCGGTTTTGGACATCTTTGCTTCCTCCATGTTCGGCCATGTGAGACCACCATTGAAGCTCAAAGCTTCAAGCTTCCTTGCTCAAAGAAGAAGCTTCCCTATCACCTATGTATGCTCAAGGTGTGCTAGCACTTCTGTTTTGCAACAAAAACATCTTCCAATTGCTTCTCTTTTGCGTCGGCAGTGACCAAAATGGAGAAGAACAATTTTTGGCTCAAAGCCGTGTGTAAGGGAGAAGAGAAAATGAAGAGTTTTTGGCTCCTTTGTTTCTAAAACCGTGAAGACCAAAAGCAAAAGGAGAGTGTCACGTGAATGTCAAAGAATAGCCAAAAAACGTGAACAATAATGACCAAAGCAAGTGAGTCACGTGAATGGCAAAATGAATAGCCAAAAACGTGAACAATGACAGGTCCAAGAGAGAGAAAATGATTTTTATATACTTATATCTTTATCCCATTTACCAAGTAAATGAATAAAATATATATATACAAGTCCCATCAACTTTCAAACAATCACCTTTCTTTATTCACATCATGTCACTTTAATAAGTGCAAATGTCATATCACATCACTCAAAGTGACAATTGATTTGACGCATGATGTGACAAATGATTTGACGCTTGATGTGACTCGCGTGCCGCGTTCGAATTCGAAATGCGAACGCGCTCGCAATCACTCTCGGGCTCGGGTCCGCTAATTCCAAATTAACGAATTTTCCGTCGCGTCGTAATTAAATGATTACGTCTAGCGAAATCACTATTCACGTCGCTAACGAATTAATTCTAAATTAATTCGTTCGCCGGAATTAAAATCTAATTTTAATTGACAATATTTAAATAGTTATTTTAAATATCCAACTTTTCAATTTTATCTTGATTACAATAGTCCAACTATTTAATCAACGATAGTGGTACTTTATATATTATAATGATTATAATAGTCCAACTATATAATCAATATAATCCAAATTAATTAACCTCAATTACATTGATTACTATAATCCAATTATAAAATCAATGTAAACTGAAATTAATTAATTCAAATATATTGATTAATATAATCCAATTATATATAATCAAGTATAATACAGTCCAACTGTTTATTAAAACAACAATTTAAATATTAGTCTAACTAATATTTAATCTAATGACGAAAAAATAAAATAAATGAGGTGTTTAGCGAGTATTCGAACGAATGTTGCAAATTCAATACTTGCCTCCCACTATTTTTCGTCGAGTCTCTAACCCTCTGAGGAGTACTCGGGAAACCGTGTTTCCTAGTGGGCTAGGATCCTATTAAATAACACACAACCCTGACTTTGGCCAATAAAAAGCTGTATGCTATTTAACTAGGTAGATCTCACAGATCAATTGGATCTCATCCAATTCCTAGATCCGGTTAGGTGGACATCCAAGTCCGAAACATATGTATAATGTCAATGTATCCAATACATTTTCCTAACCCTATCCTCTGAATCATCTAGGCCTTGGCTTTGGCCAAAAACAAACCTAATGATTCCAGTTAAGCTGGACCCATTGACGAGGAAAGTTTTGTAATCAATGTCATTGGACAAAAAGTGATCTGACTTTGGCCAAAAAATCACGATTTGGACAAGACACCGATATGCACAAAAAACTCTCATGATTCATGTACATCCTTGATTGACAAAGGTCTTGACTTTGGTCAATAAAAACCAATGCCAACTTCGGATCTTGAACAAGAATCATTCAATGGAAGGATATTTGCTTAATATAAAACGAGGGTTTTTCGCGTGCAAATTGGCTACCAATTTAATTATCTTTGTTAAGGTCTCATCATCATACACCCTTAAGCATGCATTCTAAACACATAATAAAGCGAGTATGAAATAAAATAATAATGATATGCGGATGGATATTTTACATTGATCCTAGATCAAATCTCTCACTTTCTCTCTCCCGCTAGCACTTGTATTATTTCTACCCGTTACACTACACTTCTAAAGAAACCTCTTTTACATGGAGGGGAATAGGTGAGAAAAGAATACAAAGAAATAGGAGATAAGGCGGGACACGCAGGTCCAATTAATAAATCAAATTTATTACAATTTCCAAAATCGCCCAATCCCGACTAATATCCATCCGATATACATTATTCAAACATCACAACCATGTATTCATACAAGCATGTTATCAATCAATCAATCAAATTAATTAATCTTGATTATTAGTGACCATCCAATGTTCAAACAAAGATTTGATTTTTGTTCGAGTCAAACTCGTATCGCAAACACGTACTCAAAGTACAATTTCTATGAATTAAATTAAATAACATAATTAAATCCAATTTAATACGTATTTAATTCTAATTCATTATTTAATTCTAAATTAAATATTACACTTTCATTAACGAACCTTTACGACTTAAATTCCAAATTTAATCGCAACGGGTCTCAAAGCCCGATTAACATCTAATGTTTTATTTAATTAAAGTCCAATGGGCTTTTAATTAATTTCTATAAGGCGTGGACTTTTGGTCAACTCGGGTCAAACCGAACAACCAAAATCCAATCCGGGAGTTACCCCATAAGCCTTTAAATTAATTTTGGCCCATTAGGCCCAATTAAATAATTAAGGTCCATTAAATCATAATTGGACCTTTTGGATTCGTTTTGGGCCTAATTGGATCCAACCAATTTTGCCTAAACCCAACTTTGTTACAACAAAGCCCAAAAGCCCAATTACAACCTAATAAGCCCAATTTCCAAAATCAAGCTCAAATTAATTAACTTTTAAAATTCCAAATTTCACAATTAATTAACCTAAGTGTAATACACAATCAATTACCCAATTAACATTTCTCAAATATCAATTAGCCTAATTAATCATGCACTTTAACAACCAAATAGTGTCCAACACAATTCAATTAAAATCAAACCCAAATTAACATGCTTTCAAGTCTCGGCAATTAGGGGTTTTTCAATTCGATTCGGTTTCAATCCAATTGAATCCACAATCATAATTTACCAAATCAATTCAACTCATCCAATGAATCAAACAACAAAATCACAATGAATTTCATGTCTTTTAAAATCGGCCAAGCCACTTTAAAAGGAAAAATGTTCCAAATCAAAATTCAATCCAATTGAACTTCAAAACAACATTACCAACTGTTTTAAATCATCCAATGATCAAACAAAACAAAATTACCAAGACATTAGGTTCTTCCAATTTTCGGCCAAGCCTCCATTTGGGGAAAATTGAATCCAATCTAATTTCATGAAATTGATCACACACAATCTCAATTAAACATGTTCTAAGCATACTTAAACATCCAATTCAATTAAAACATGCTTAAACACATTTTGCCCAATTTCAAGTTTCAAATTCAACCTAAGAATTGGGGAAAATTGATCTAATCCAATTTTCTTGAAATTGATCATGCACAACTTCAATTCAACCTCATTCAAGCATAATGCATCAAACAATTCAACCAAATCATGCCTACCTAAAACGTTTACCCAATTAAAGTTTTGACCAAAATTTGCAAATTGGGGAAAATCAATCCAATGATTTTTTTGTCAAATTGATTACATATATCTCAAATTAGATCATATATAAGCATTCTTACACAATCAATTTGTCAGAATCAAGCCAAAATCAAAAAGCCCCAAATTTGCCAAGAACCCTAATTTCGGATTTCATGCAACCAAAGCTCTAGATACCATTGTTGGAGTTTAATCATGTCCACAAGATCACAAACAATGCATAAAATCAACATATGAACACATCAAAGGAGGTGGCGGAATCAACTCACATTGAATTTCGGTTTTGATGTTTGAAGAGCAAGGTGCGATTTTTGCTCCCTCCAAGTCACGGCAAAGGCTTCCTTTGACAGTGGGCTGTGCGGTTTTGGACATCTTTGCTTCCTCCATGTTCGGCCATGTGAGACCACCATTGAAGCTCAAAGCTTCAAGCTTCCTTGCTCAAAGAAGAAGCTTCCCTATCACCTATGTATGCTCAAGGTGTGCTAGCACTTCTGTTTTGAAACAAAAACATCTTCCAATTGCCTCTTTTGCGTCGGCAGTGACCAAAATGGAGAAGAACAATTTTTGGCTCAAAGCCGTGTGTAAGGGAGAAGAGAAAATGAAGAGTTTTTGGCTCCTTTGTTTCTAAAACCGTGAAGACCAAAAGCAAAAGGAGAGTGTCACGTGAATGTCAAAGAATAGCCAAAAAACGTGAACAATAATGACCAAAGCAAGTGAGTCACGTGAATGGAAAAATGAATAGCCAAAAACGTGAACAATGATAGGTCCAAGAGAGAGAAAATGATTTTTATATACTTATATCTTTATCCCATTTACAAGTAAATGAATAAAATATTATATATACAAGTCCCATCAACTTTCAAACAATCACTTTCTTATTCACATCATGTCACTTTAATAAAGTGACAACATGTCATATCACATCACTCAAAGTGACAATTGATTTGACGCATGATGTGACAAACGATTTGACGCTTGATGTGACTCGCGTGCCGCGTTCGAATTCGAAATGCGAACGCGCTCGCAATCACTCTCGGGCTCGGGTCCGCTAATTCCAAATTAACGAATTTTCCGTCGCGTCGTAATTAAATGATTACGTCTAGCGAAATCACTATTCACGTCGCTAACGAATTAATTCTAAATTAATTCGTTCGCCCGAATTAAAATCTAATTTTAATTCCGCGTCGAAATCCAATTTCTAATAATATATCGAATATATTATTTTATCGATTAATTCCAAATTAATCGTTCTCTCTCTTTAATTAATATTTTATCCCAGATAAAATATCTCCGCAATTAATCCCAGATTAATTTTCTCTCTCATCGAATTAATCCCAGATTAATTCTATCTCTCTCTTCTAATTAATCACAGATTAATCAAAGTGCGAGTCATACGTCATCGGTGAATCTTCAGGAAGCGACCCATGAGATCTCCGGATATGTTGGCAGTAAATACGATCGTCGGACTGTCCGAAACAGTAAGTACCTCGTACTACGTTTATATCGATTTACAAGACAAGGTTGGCTTCTAGCAAAGCGCCATGCCTACCCAATTCTCCAGAAATATTCTTACAGGAATATATAGATCTGTATCAAGCGTAGTATACCGTAGTATTGTGTATATCGGCCAGTATCGGATAATCACGTGCTAGGGCTGGGGCTGGATAAGTGTCTGCCCCGTCCGAAACACATGTCGGATGTCTGGTAACATAGTCTCTATAATCGGATATACATGACCTGGTCACAATATCCCGATTGGTTGCGCAACACTCAAGAGCACTAGTACCGTATCCTGCGTGACATCATCTCCAAATGACTGAAGTGATACTTCCATCTTGACATCACACCCAATACACTACGACTCTCTGATAAACCCAGAAATGGTGTACACAGAACCGGTTAAAGTCCCCTACCACCAGACCAAAGTTTATCGATTATCGTAAGTATTAGCGATGCAAGTCTCAGGTTAAGACTATACACACCTACCTCGATTTCGGCCTCCCATAGACACATAGTCATAATACCAATGGGATTCCGAGGGGTCTATCCAGAGCGAAGCTGTTTCCGTACCATCGGTGAAACACGACCTCCTATCGCACTTGCATAAGTATCCAATACTTATATATATGAGAACTATGCCGTTGTGCCCTCACAAACGCGCACAAGTGCAATACTAGCCTATTCCGCATTATCGATGTCCAGTCTCGATAATACTACGGCTAGGGATATTTAATGATTAAACCTTCGGTACTGATACTGTCTCATATCATTCTCAGTCCAGGTACTAATCATAGGGACCTCTCTTCATTTATATATCTATGGTGATCTAATCACAAATGATGAGAGTGCAATTTCCTTGTCACATAGTTAATTTGCTACAACAACACAATGATCTGTGCAAATAGTGACGCTATGGGTCATTTTGTCCAACAGGTTATTCTTGTGTAGACTCGGTTATATTATTACATAAATCTGTTCATTACAAGTGGCATAAGTAAGGGACCGTTCTGAACCCAATGGTTTGAGGTCTTCCCTTGCGAGGGGTGAGTGCGCCCTTAAATTATTTTCCCAGTTCAAATTGGGTGGCGACTCTATTTTATTTCTCCGGTTTAGTTCCCCCACGGGCTACTCCGTACTCCCAACCAGGCCGCGAGCCTGGAACAACGTTGCCCATTTCTGTGTCCTACAGACGCATATGTTAAGCTCACACAAACTAACAAATTGGATGATATGGCAATTAAATGTAAGTTTGTAGGATATGTCTTAAACTCAATAGCATACGTGTTCTACGTCCCAAATGACCAAAGAACATTTGTCTCACGAAATCCTAAATTTCTAGAGAATGAATTCCTTCTTAAGAAATATAGTGGGAGTAGACTTGACCTCGATGAGGTACGAGAAGAACAAACTAACATAGAACTAAGCCCCAGGCCCCTCAAAAGGGCAGCGACGGAACAACCACAATGTTATGAACTTAGAAGGTCTGGTAAGGAAAGACATGAGCCTGAAAGATATGGTTTCCATATTGATGAGGAACATGATCAGGTCATTGATAATGACGATCCCACCAGTTATGACGAAGCAATGTGTGACATTGATTCAGTCAAGTGGCTTGAGGCCATGAAATCCGAAATAGACTCTATGTATCAAAATCAAGTATGGGACTTGGTGGATGCACCTGAAAGGATAAAACCCATAGGCTGGAAGTGGATTTAAAATCGTAAAACTGATGCAGAAGGCAACATCCAAACCTATAAGGCTAGGTTGGTGGCGAAAGGTTATAGACAAATCCAAGAAATTGACTATGATGAAACCTTCTCGCCTGTTGCAATGATAAAGTCCATTCGAATTTTACTGGCACAGGCTTCACACTTTGATTATGAGATTTGGCAGATGGATGTCAAAAGAGCTTTCCTTAATGAGAACCTCGTAAAGGAAGTCTATATGACACAACCTGGGCGGTTTGCATCTAATGATGATCATAATAAAGTATGCAAGCTTAAACAATCCATTTATGGACTCAAGCAAGCCTCTAGAAGTTGGAATATATGATTTGATGAGACAATCAAAGAATTTGACTTCATCCAAAATGTAGATGAGCCTTGTGTTTACTGGGAAAGTAGTGGGAGTGCTGTTGTATTTCTTGTATTATATGTCGATGACATATTAATCATCGAGAATGATATTCCCATGATGCAAGCCACCAAGTAATGGTTATCTCAGAATTTCTCCATGAAAGATTTGGGAGAAGCAGCCTACATCCTCAGCATTAAGATCTACCGTAATAGATCTAAGAGGTTGTTAGGACTTTCTCAATTTACGTTCATAGATAAAGTTTTGAAAAGATTCCAAAAGAGGTAATTTACCTACTTGTCATGGAATCAAATAATCTAAGGAGCAATGTCCACATACTCCTTTAGATAGAGAGCGTATGAGTAGAATCCCTTATGCTTTAACAATACGATCGATCATGTACGCCATGCTATGTACAAAACCTGATGTCTCTTATGCTCTTAGCATAACGAGCAGGTATCAGGCAAATCCTGGTGAGAAACATTGGGCAGCTATCAAAACAATCCTCAAGTATCTGAGAAGAACTAAGGATTTGTTTTTGACATACAGAGATTGTTCTGAGATGAAAGTCATTGGTTACTGTGATGCGAGCTTTCAGACCGATAGGGATGACATCAGATCACAAATAGGATATATGTTTACTTTGAATGGCGGTGCTGTCTGTTGGAAAAGCTCAAAATAGTCAACTACATCGGACTCCACCACTGAAGCCAAGTATATTACAGCATCTGAGGTAGCTAAAGAAGCAGTCTGGATAAAGAAGTTCATCACGGAGCTGGAAGTGGTTCCCGCAATAAATAATGGCGTCACGATGTACTGTGACAACACGGGCGCCATTGCTCAATCAAAGAAACCAAGGTCCCACCAGAAATCCAAGCATGTACTTAGGCGATTTCATCTCATCATGGAGATTGTTGAGAGAAAAGAAGTTATTATAGAGAAAATACCCACAGAATATAATCTTGCAGATTCTCTGACTAAAGGGCTGATTCAACAAAAGCATGATAGGCACACCCGGGAGTATGGTGTCCAGATTCATACTAGTTGGTTATAGTGCAAATGGGAGATTGTTAGGGATATGCCCTATACCCAACTTGTGGATGGGCTATATGTACATGTATTTGTAATATTTTCATTAATTAATAAAATGACAATCTTTATTATACGTGTCTTACATAAATTATATGAATCATAAAACACTGTAATAAAGCCTTTGGATTCATAAGATGATGGCTTCCATGCCTTATGAGATCATTACTCTTAAACGTTCCTAGTCATAGTTTTGTGAATAATCTGGGCCTTCACAAAGCGGAGAGACTAGCTTGATGATATGATCCGCCCTTAAGTGGGGTAGCCGATCTCATAGGCTACTAGCGGAGATTCGTCCGTTTGGTGTTTCACATGGATGCATCAGTTGCTCGTGTCCATCGAACTGACCGTTGAAAGTTTTCACATGGAGTGTTTAACCCATGTGTCTGTGAGAAATTTCATGTATCGATTGTATGACTAGTCCTTAGACTTGAGGTCTTTACAATCTTATGTCTGGATCAAATAAATTTGACATTCTCATTCCTCGGTTCAAAAGATCCGATCATAAGGGTATGATTGGGTCATTTGTTGAAACACATAAAGTTTGTGAAGATACAACAAAGAATCGCCACTCTCTTGGATAATATTTTCTTATAAGATTAGTATTATAGTTTGCGGGTTGATATGTGTGATCAGTGTTTGAGACTCTGGCCACAGCGGAAGAATCATGTGAGATTCTTGGGTTAACACGATTCATGACACTATCAACATCATATCTTTTACTATATAGGTAGACATTTTCCATACCCTAGGTCAAACGGTGGGGATACAGTGAGGCGAGGGACCGTATCATATATAAATCGCATACAGAATGGGTATATATCTTTCCTTCTCATTTGGAGGCCTTGGCATGTTGCTAGATGTCAACCTTGGTCATTGAAATCGAACGACCATGAGATCGACTTGCGAGTCGAAAACGGGACGAGAGTCGCTATTTTAACCGTAGAAACCTAAGTTTTGGAACTACTCTTGAGGCATGTACTTGAATTAGGAAACTGTTATAATGTACCTAGTTTGACTAGAAATATTATCTCTATAACTACTCTTGGTGTTTTGTTTATAAAGAAGATATTGAGATATACACATTAGATATGAATAACAATATTTATATTTAGAATATAAATTAACCTTATACATATAACATGACAAAATAATAGCTCAAACTGAATTAATCAGATGAGACTTATTTGTGGCATTGTTGTCTGGGAAACATTAACAAGACTCGTATATCCACACTTTCGAAGAGTGGGTACTATGACAGATTTGATTCTAATTCAAATGATGTCTACGAATCTAGTTTGTTAGGCAAAGTGCCTAAAACACCTTTTACTTGGTAAAAGTACAAGTGCCACCGATCTGTTAGCCCTCGTTCATAGTGACGTAAGTGGGCCCATGTCTAACTAGGCTAGAGGTGGATATGAATACTTCATTACCTTTACGGATATGGCATCGAGTTACGGTTATGTGTATCTTATGAAACACAAGTCAGAAACTTTTGATAAAATCAAAGGGTTTCGACACGAAGTATAAAAACAGACCGGCAAGAGTATTAAAACATCACGATTGGACCGTGATGGAAATACTTAAGCAATAAGTTTCTCGACTATTTGAAAGAGTATGGTATTCTTTCATAGTGGACTCCTTCCGGAACACCTCAATTTGACGGTGAGTCCAAACAGAGAAACTAACTTTGTCGGACATGGTAGGTTGATGATGAGTCGCTCTAAGCTACCATTTCCTTGAGGATACACATATAAAACGTGACTTACTTATTTTGAATAAGTTTCCATGCAAATCTATTAGACAGATATCATATAGATATGAATAGGACGAAACTGGGTTTTCTCATTCCTGAAGATTTGGGAATGTTGGGCTATGTTTGGATGATACCAAACTAGAACCCAAATCGGAATAGTGCCTAATTTGTTGGCTTTGTTTAGGGGAAACCAAATGTATAGTACTTATACAACTAATACGAGAAATAAGTAATTGTTGCTCTCCATGCGGCTTTCCTAGAGGACTTCCTATATGCAGTGGTAAGTGGGAGGAAAGTAAACACTGAGAACATATGAGTCATATTGTTATGGGCACCGAGTCCTCACGGAACACCACTTTCATCAGGGTGAAAATGTACCAATAATCTTCGAATACACAAGAACCACGTAGGTCGGGAGATTCAGAAAACACCTATGAGGTATGGGTTGTTGGAAATCTAATAACCATATCCCAAGATCAAAAACAAGCAAAATATATATAAGAATGAACTAGATTGAAGTAATGGCGGAAACAATACTCACAAAACCAAATGTGGATGCAATGGATGAAGCAAAAATGCCTCCTTTGTGCAGTGAGTGGGGAATTCGGCCAAGCAGTAAAGAGAAGCTCCAAGCTTTATTTGATCCTTCCAAGCTCTAAGATGAGTTTCCCATAACACCTTGTATGATCCCTTGATGTTGCTAGCCAAACTGTGTGTTAGAGTTCCAAACAAGCAACTTTCTTCTGTCTTGCCACAAAACAAATGAAGAAAAATGGAGAGAGTTTTTAGCCTACTGTGTTTCGGTAATTTGAGAGAGGAAGTGGATATGATTTTTGTCTCAAAAATCAATTTATATTTATGTCATAATTATATTAAATAATAATATAATATGATACAAAACCATGCAAAGACTTAGAGTGTCTAACACTCAATTTCCATGCATTACCCTTGAGTGCTTTGTACACTATCTTCATGCATTGCATCTTGATTAAATAATGCAAATAATGACAAGTGTCATGTGGGCCCCACACGTTTCCAAATGAAAGTGGGCCCACGTGCACTCACGCGTTCGGGTTCGATATTTCCGAAATATCGAGCTTACGTCGCGACGTTAATTAAATCGAATTTAAATAAATAATTGCGCCTAGCGAAATTATTATTTACGTCGCTAACGAATTAATTCTAAATTAATTCGTTTGCCCGAATTAAAATCTAATTTCAATTTCGCGTCGAAATCGAATTCCGATTATTATATCGAATATAATAATTTTACGATTAATTCTAAATTAATCGTTCTCTCTCTTTATACAGTACTTTATCCAAGATAAAGTCTCTCCGTAATTAATCCAAGATTAATCGAGTTTGAATCATACGTCATCGGTGAATCTTCGGGAAGCGACCCAAGAGACCTCTAGATATGTTGGCAGTAAATCCGGTTGTCGAACTATCCGAACACGTACGTACCAAGTACTACGTTTTTACCGATTCACAAGACAAGGTTAGCTTCTAGCAAAACGCCATGCCTACCCAATTCTCTAGAAATATTCTTACTGGAATATTAGATCTATAACAGGCGTAGTATACCGTAGTATAGTGTATATCGAACCAGTATCGGATGATCACATGTAAGGCCTGGGGCTGGATATGTGTCTGCCCCGTACGATACACATATCGGACATCAAGCAACCAGTCTCTTTGAATCGGATAATCCTGACCTAGTCATATTATCCCGATGGTTGCAACCATTATAGAGTACTAGTTCTGAATCCCTCGCGATCATCATCTCCATATGTCTGAAGTGATACTTCCATCTTGACATCACATCCAATACACTACGATTCTCGATAAACCCAGAAGAGGTGTACACAGAACCCGTTAAAGCCCTGGACCACCAAAACTAAAGTTTACCGATTGTCGTAAGTACTAGCGATGCAAGTCTCAGGTTAAGATCATATGCACCTACCCTGAAGCGGACTCCCATAGACACGCAGACATACTACCAATGGGATTCCGCGGGGTCTATCCAGAGCGAAGCTGTTTTCCGTACCATCGGTAAAACACAACCTCCTACCGCACTTGCATAAGTATCCTATACTTAAATATATGAGAACTATGCCGTTGTGCCCTCACAACATGCACGAGTGCAGTACTAGTCTATTCCGCATTATCGATGTCCAATCTCGATAATACTACGACTAGGGATATTTAATGATTAAACCTTTATGGATTGATACTGTCTCATATCATCACAATCCGGAACTAATCATAGGGACTTTTACCATTTATATTTCAAAGTAAATAAATTACAAAACGGTAAAAGGCAATTTCATTACTACATAGTTAATTTTGTACAATAATACAATATCATTTACAAAATAGTGACGCTATGGGTCATTACTGTCTAACAATCTCCCACTTGGCCTATAGCCAGTCACTCAAGCATCTAATACCTGAACTATGTACATGTCGCTCAAACTTTTCCCGAGGAATAGCCTTCGTCAGCGGATCTGCAATATTATCCTCTGATGCGATCTTCTCGATCTTCACATCGCCACGATGTATGATCTCTCGAATCAGATGGAATCGTCGAAGAACATGTTTGGATCGTTGATGAGACCTTGGTTCCTTAGCCTGTGCTATAGCCCCGCTATTGTCACAATACAATGGAACGGGCTCAGCTGCTAACGGAACTACTCCTAATCCAATTAGGAATTTTACGGATCCAAACTGCCTCTTTTGCTGCTTCAGCTGCTGCAATGTACTCCGCTTCAGTTGTTGAATCGGCAACAGTATCTTGCTTGGAAGATTTCCAGCTCACTGCTCCGTTATTCAAGCAAAATATGTACCCGGTTTGCGACTTAAAGTCGTCTCTGTCGGTTTGGAAACTTGCATCGGTATACCCAGATACCTCAAGTTCTCCATCTCCATAGATTAAGAAAACATCCTTAGTTCTTTTAAGATACCTAAGGATACTCTTAACCGCCATCCAGTGATCCTGTCCTGGATCGGCCTGATATCGACTACACATGCTCAAAGCATAGGACACATCAGGTCGTGTACATATCATGGCATACATGATCGATCCGACTGCCGAGGCGAACGGAGTCCGACTCATGTTGTCTCTCTCATCTTGTGTTTTAGGACACATGTCCCTAGATAGAAGAGACGCCATGTGATGTTGGCAACAGTCCCCTCTTGGACTGATCCATGTTGAATCTCTTCAACACTTTATCAATATATGTACTCTGGGAGAGTCCAAGTAGCTTTCTAGATCTATCCCGGTAGATCTTTATTCCTAGAATAAAAGCTGCTTCTCCCAGATCTTTCATGGAGAATTTCAATGAAAGCCAAGCTTTCACCGACGTTAACATGGGAATGTCATTGCCTATAAGCAATACATCGTCGACATAAAGGACAATAAAAGTCAGTGCACTCCCACTAACCTTCTTATATACACAAGGATCATCTACGTTTTGAATGAAATCATATTCTTTTATGACCTCATCAAAACGTTGGTTCCATGACCTCGATGCTTGCTTCAGTCCATAAATGGACCGATTTAACTTACAAACCTTGTTTGCAAGTCTTGGTGCGATAAAACCGTCAGGTTGTTGCATATAAACATCCTCCAACAGGTTTCCGTTAAGGAAAGCGGTTTTAACGTCCATCTGCCATATTTCGTAATCGTAATATGCAGCTATTGCAAGCATTATCCGAATGGATTTAATCATGGCAACGGGTGAGAAAGTTTCGTCATAATCAACTCCAAGTTGTTGACGATACCCCTTCGCTACGAGCCTAGCTTTGTACGTTTGAACGTTGCCATCCATGTCTGTCTTCTTCTTGAAGACCCATTTGCATCCAATAGGCTTTACGCCTTCTGGTGCATCAACCAGTGTCCAAACTTGGTTGGTATACATGGAATCCATTTCGGCCTTCATGGCCTCTTGCCATAAAGTGGATTCGATACCCTGTATCGCTTCCTCATACGTAGCCGGTTCAGTATCCTCAATAAGATTAATATCTACATGAGGTGAGATCAGGAATCCATACCTCTCAGGTATTACCCTGACTCTCTCCGACCTACGTAGTCCTTGTGTAATTGAAGATTGTGGTTCAGTCTCATCCTGGATGGACTGTTCATGTTCCGTTCTAGATTCATTGCCAGGAACAGTATCACTACGACTTTCATCGAGTTCTACTTTCCTCCCACTAACCACTGCATTTAGGAATTCCTTCTCAAGGAAAACCGCATGTAGAGCAACAAATACTTTGTTCTCTTTTGGGTTATAGAAGTAATATCCTTTGGTTTCCTTAGGATATCCAACAAATAGGCATTTATCTGATTTGGGTTCAAGTTTGGTACCTTCCAAACGTTTGACGTATGCCCAGCAACCCCAAATCTTCAGGAATGAGAAACCTGGTTTCTTTCCTGTCCATATCTCATACGGAGTCTGTTCAACAGACTTTGACGGAACCCTATTCAAAATAAGAATTGCACTTTCTAATGCATGTCCCCAGAAGGATATAGGTAGCTCAGTGCGACTCATCATCGACCTTACCATGTCAAGCAAGGTACGGTTTCTCCGTTCAGACACACCATTTAATTGTGGTGTTCCAGGAGGAGTCCATTGTGAAAGAATACCATATTCTTTCAAGTAATCTTGAAACTCATTACTTAAGTATTCGCCACCACGGTCCGACCGTAATGTTTTAATACTCTTGCCTGTTTGTTTTTCAACTTCGTGTCGAAACTCTTTGAATTTCTCAAAAGTTTCCGACTTGTGCATCATTAGATACACATAACCATAACGTGATGCATCATCCGTAAAGGTTACGAAGTATCGATATCCACCTCTAGCCTGGCTAGACATGGGCCCACAAACGTCACTATGAACGAGGGCTAACAGTTCAGTGGCGCGTTCACCTTTACCACTAAAAGGTGATTTAGGCATTTTGCCTAATAAACAAGATTCGCAGACGTCATATGAATTTGGATCAAATCCGTCCAAGTACCCACTCTTCGAAAGTGTGGATATGCGAGTCTTGTTGATGTGTCCCAGACGACAATGCCACAAATAAGTTTCTTCTTTTGGATTACTCATTTTGAGCCTTTTGTTTGTTATTTTACATTTTGGAGATTCATTTATATTCAAAATATAAAGACCATTATTTGCATCAGCACTGCAAATTTCTGCATCATTCATATATAAATAACACCTGGTGTTTTTAATACAAAAGTGTACCCACACTTGGGTTAACAAAGATACAGAAATAATATTCCTAGTTAAACTAGGAACAAAATAACAGTCAAAGTTTAAGTACATGCCCCGAGGGCAGTTCCAAAACAAAAGTGCCTACGGCCAAAACAGCAACAGAAGTTCCATTTCCAACTCGTAGATCAACCTCCCCCGAAGCCAGTCTCCTGCTATCATGCAGATCCTGCACATCAGTACAAATATGAGAACCACAGCCAGAATCAAAAATCCAATTTTTATTAAGACTTGAAGTAGTCATATTTATCTCAATAACAAACATACCTGAGGCCGGTGCCTTGCCCGCCTGTATGTCCTCCTTATGTCCCTTGTTCATGCGGCAGTCACGCTTCCAGTGACCTTTCTTGCCGCATTTCAGGCAAACATCTTGAGACTTGTCCCTTGGCTTCCCAGAAGCCTTTGTTGACTTGGCCTTGCCTTTGTTCTTATGCTTCTTCTTCTTAACACCCCCAGTTGCCTTGAGCCCAGCTTTCGGCGTTTGAGATGTTGTTGCAAAGTGCGCCTCGCGCTTGTTGCCTTTCAGAAGTTCTTTCTCTGACTCCTTGAGAATCGACAACAACTCTCCAAGAGTGTCATCCGAATTCATCAGTTTGTAGTTGATGACAATCTGTTTCCAAGTATCGGGTAGTGACTGTAGAAGTACATCTATAGCCAGCTCAGACTCCAAGACTATACCCATATAGCCAGTTCATCAATATCGGCTATCATTTGAGTCCCATGGACCTCAACAGAACTACCATCAGTCATACGGGAGCGAAAGATCCTCTTCACCAACTCGTACCTCGCCATCCGCTTATTAGTGCGGTGAAGATCTTGCAATCTTGCCATCATATTATAAGGATCCAAGTCCCTATTTTGGCGACGAAAGTGTTGAGTCATTGAAGCAAGCATGATCGACTGAGCCGTGTCACAATCATCACTGTGAGTTTTCCATAACTCCAGCTCAAGTGGCTCAGTGGGCTTAGGCCCGAGAGGTCTCTGAATCGTATACAGTATCCTCTCCGCCCCAAGGACTATCCTTAGGTTCATTTCCCAATCAGCAAAGTTTGTCCCCTTAAAGACATTGTCACCCATGATGATGTCACGGACATTTACCTTGCTAGCCATCTTAACTACGATAGTCCAACTATCCAGTTAACGATAAAATGGGTACAGTCAAACTGTTACAAAAAAAAATAACATTTTATTAGTCCAACTAATGTTAAAAAATTGACGAAATAAATTTTGTAAGCGCGTAAAGCTAAGTATCTGAATGAAATTGCAAACTCAATACTAGCCTCCCACTATTTTCTACAAGTCTCTAACCCTCTGTTGAGTACTCGGGAAATCCAATTTCCTAGTGGGCTAGGATCCCGTTAAATAACACACAACCTTGACTTTGGCCAACAAGTTGTATGATATTTAACTAGGTAGATCTCGAAGATCAATTGGATCCCATCCAATTCCTAGATCCGGTAGGTGGACATCCAAGTCCGAAACATATATATCTAATACATACGTCAATGTATCCAATACATTTTCCTAACCATTTCCTCTGAATCAACTAAGCCTTGGCTTTGGCACAACAAACCTAATGATTCCAGTTAAGCGGGACCCATTGACAAGGAAAGTTTCGTAATCAATGTCGATGGACAAGAAGTGATCTTGACTTTGGCCAACAAATCACAACTTGGACAGGACACCGATGTGTAACAAAACTCTCATGATTCAAACACATCCTCAATTGACAAAGGTCTTGACTTTGGCCAACAAACCAATGCCAATTTCGGATCTTGAGAAAGAATCATTCAACGGAAGGAAAATCGCTTAATATTGTTTGAGGGATTTTTCGCGTAATTGGCAACCAATTAATTTATCTTTGTTAGGTCTCATCATCATACACCCTTAAGCATGCTTCTAAAACATCATAAAGTGCATAAAGTAAAGTAATAGTGATATACGGATGGATATATAAACAACTTGTTCCTAGAACAAATCACTCCCTTTCCTCTCCCCGCTAGCACTATTCTACTTCTACCCAATTACATAATACAATAAGAGAAACCTCATTTACATTGAGGGGAATTAGGTGAGAAGAGAATACAAAGAGATAAAGAGATAAGGCTGGACACGCAGGTCCAATTTATAAATTCCAAATTTACAATAATTTCTAAAATTACCCTTCCCTTCTAATATCCATCCGATATGCACTATTCATACAACACATCCACATTCATTCATTCATTCAAGGCATGTTATACAACCAATCAAATCCAATTAATTAGTCTTTAATTAGGTGACAATACAATGTTCAAACAATTGTTTGCATTTGCGCGAGTCCAACTCGTTTTGAGAATAAATACATATGGTATGAATTCACGAATTATATCGAACTACTCGTTAAATCCAATTTAAGTCGTATTCAATACTAATCCTATTATTTAATTCTAAATTAAATATTTACACTTTTATTGTGCTTTTATAACTTAGATTCCAAATCTAGTTCTATTGGGTCTCAAAGCCCAACTAACATCTAATGTCCGTTTAATTAAAGTCCGATGGGCTTTCTATTGATTTCATTAGGCTTGGGCCTTGGTCAATGTGGGTCAAACCCAATTTCCAAGCCCAATAAGGAATCACCCTCATTTGCCATAAAACCAATATCAAGCCCATAAGGCCCAATTAAACATAAAAGCCCATTTATTACATTTGGACTTAAATGGTGTGATTTAGGCCCATTTTGGATCCAATCCAAATGGTCCAAATCTACTTGGCCCAACCAAGCCCATTTATGACCAAATATAATAGTTTTAGGCCCAATTCCAATTTAAGCCCAATTAACTAAATTTTAAAATTCCAAATTTTATAACTTAATTAATTAAAGTGTATGTTTCATGATTAATCCTTTAAATCAATATTCCCAAAATATCAAATTAATCTATTAATCATATTTTTATCTTAAATACATGTCCAACATTATTTAATCAAAAAATCAAGTCCCTAATCATCATCAAGCATTCGGCCAAGGTGATTAATATGGTTCCGATTTCGTTTCAATCCAATCAATCAAGTCACAAATGATCATCTCCATATTATTTCAAGTCATCCAATGTCTTAAAATTAAAAAATCATCTAGTCCTCATGCTTGCATGTATTCGGCCAAGCCACTTTGGGGTTGGAAAAATTAATCCAATTTATTTTCCATGAAATTGATGATGTATAATCCATTTAACATACATCTAAGCATATTTAATCAAGCAAACTCATCAAATCATGCTTCAAACAATTTTCCCCAAATAACATCCTAATATATTTGCATGCATTTTTAGGCTCAATGATACCATTGTTGGAAATCTAATAACCATATCCCAAGATCAAAAACAAGCAAAATATATATAAGAATGAACTAGATTGAAGTAATGGCGGAAACAATACTCACAAAAACCAAATGTGGATGCAATGGATGAAGCAAAATTGCTCCTTTGTGCAGTGGGGAATTCGGCCAAGCAGTAAAGAGAAGCTCCAAGCTTTAGTTGATCCTTCCAAGCTCTAAGATGAGTTTCCCATAACACCTTGTATGATCCCTTGATGTTGCTAGCCAAACTTGTGTGTTAGAGTTCCAAACAACACACTTTCTTCTTGTCTTGCACAAAACAAATGAAGAAGAAAATGGAGAGAGTTTTTGCCTACTGTTTCGGTAATTTGAGAGAGGAAGTGGATATGATTTTTGTCTCAAAAATCAATTTATATTTATGTCATAATTATATTAAATAATAATATAAATATGATACAAACCATGCAAAGACTTAGAGTGTCTAACACTCAATTTCCATGCATTACCCTTGAGTGCTTTGTACACTATCTTCATGCATTGCATCTTGATAAAATAATGCAAATAATGACAAGTGTCATGTGGGCCCCACACGTTTCCAAATGAAAGTGGGCCCACGTGCACTCACGCGTTCGGGTTCGATATTTCCGAAATATCGAGCTTACGTCGCGACGTTAATTAAATCGAATTTAAATAAATAATTGCGCCTAGCGAAATTATTATTTACGTCGCTAACGAATTAATTCTAAATTAATTCGTTTGCCCGAATTAAAATCTAATTTCAATTTCGCGTCGAAATCGAATTCCGTTTTATATCGAATATAATAATTTTACGATTAATTCTAAATTAATCGTTCTCTCTCTTTATACAGTACTTTATCCAAGATAAAGTCTCTCCGTAATTAATCCAAGATTAATCGAGTTTGAATCATACGTCATCGGTGAATCTTCGGGAAGCGACCCAAGAGACCTCTAGATATGTTGGCAGTAAATCCGGTTGTCGAACTATCGAACACGTACGTACCAAGTACTACGTTTTTACCGATTTACAAGACAAGGTTAGCTTCTAGCAAAACGCCATGCCTACCCAATTCTCTAGAAATATTCTTACTGGAATATTAGATCTATAACAGGCGTAGTATACCGTAGTATAGTGTATATCGAACCAGTATCGGATGATCACATGTAAGGCCTGGGGCTGGATATGTGTCTGCCCCGTACGATACACATATCGGACATCAAGCAACCAGTCTCTTTGAATCGGATAATCCTGACCTAGTCATATTATCCCGATGGTTGCAACCATTATAGAGTACTAGTTCTGTATCCCTCGCGATCATCATCTCCATATGTCTGAAGTGATACTTCCATCTTGACATCACATCCAATACACTACGATTCTCGATAAACCCAGAAGAGGTGTACACAGAACCCGTTAAAGCCCTGGACCACCAAAACTAAATTTTACCGATTGTCGTAAGTACTAGCGATGCAAGTCTCAGGTTAAGATCATATGCACCTACCCTGAAGCGGACTCCCATAGACACGCAGACATACTACCAATGGGATTCCGCGGGGTCTATCCAGAGCGAAGCTGTTTTCCGTACCATCGGTAAAACACAACCTCCTACCGCACTTGCATAAGTATCCTATACTTAAATATATGAGAACTATGCCGTTGTGCCCTCACAACATGCACAAGTGCAGTACTAGTCTATTCCGCATTATCGATGTCCAATCTCGATAATACTACGACTAGGGATATTTAATGATTAAACCTTTATGGATTGATACTGTCTCATATCATCACAATCCGGAACTAATCATAGGGACTTTTACCATTTATATATCTAAGTAAATAAATTACAAAACGGTAAAAGGCAATTTCATTACTACATAGTTAATTTTGTACAATAATACAATATCATTTACAAAATAGTGACGCTATGGGTCATTACTGTCTAACATGGGTGACTGATCTCACCTCATGTAGATGTCAATCTTATTGAGGAAGACGAACTGGCTACGTATGAGGAAATGATACAAGGTATCATGAAGTCTGAATAGAATCCAGTACACCAACTAAGTTTGGCACTCGTTGATGTACCAGAAGAGGCATTGTTCTATTGGTAATATATATGTCTTTCAAGGAATACATAAATGGAGGGCAACAGATAAACATACAAGCTAAGGCTGGTACCAAAGGGTATCATCATCAACATAATGTCGAGACGATGAAACCTTTTAACCGTTGCTATGATTAAATCCATGGATAATGCATGGCTAATGCGGGCAATGTTTCATTTATGAAATGGGCAGTTGAACGTCAAAACTGATTTCCTTAAAATGCTTACAACATCCTGATTGTTTTGTCATGCCGAAACATGCAAACAGGTTTGCAAGTTAAATCGATCCATTTATAGATTTAAGCAAGCATTGCATCCTTGGAACTAACGTTTTGATGATCATAATGGTATATGATTTAATTCAAAACGAATATGATTCTTGTGTATATAAGAAGGTTAGTGGGAGCGAACTGACAGTGAATGTCCTATAAGATGATGATGTAGGATTTTTTTTAGCAATAACATTCCCAAAATGTAATCGGCGAAATCTTGGCTTTCATTAAAATTCTCCATGGATACTGGGAGAAGCAGGCTTTATTCTATGAATAAAGATCTACTGGGATAGATCTAGAAAGCTGCTGACAACCCTCCTAGAGTTCGTACGTTTTTGAAATGTATGTGACCTGATGTCTCATATGCTTTGAGCATATGTAGACGCTATAAGGCCAATCCAGGTGATGGTCATTGGATTGATCTAAAAACATCCTTGAGTATCTTGGACAAACTAAGGATGCTTTCTTAAGCTATGGAGGAGGAGAACTTGAAGTGACTAGGATCACCGCTGCAAGTTTCCAAACCGACAAAGACGACTTTAAGTCGCAATAAGGGTACATATTTAGTTTGAATAATGGAACAGTGAGCTGTAAATCTTCCAAGCAAGATACTGTTACCGAATAAATAACAAAAGCAGAACATTGCTGCAGCTGAGGCAAAGCAAAAGAAGTATTTTGATCTATATAATCCTAATTGGATAAGGTGTAGTTTTGTTAGCAGCTGAGCTGGGCTACAACACAGGCTAAGAAACTGCGGTCTCATCAATGATCCAAGTATATACTTCGCTATTTCATCTGATTCATCAGATCATACATCGTGGTGATGTGATGATCGAATAAAACACATCAGAGATAACATTGCAAATCCGCTGACGAAAGTTGTTTCTCAGCAGAAGTTTGAGCGACCCGTACATAGTTTAGGTGTAGGACACTTGAGTGATTGGATATAGGCCAAGTAGGAGATTGTTGGACAATTTGTTGGGTTTCTAGATTAGTCCCAAGATCAATTCAAGCAATGAAATCATGTGTGAATACTCAAAGAGGTATGGCGGAATCATACTTACATTGATCGGCTTTTGCGATGCGAGGAACAAAAAAATCTTCAAGCTTTAACTCCAAGAGGCTCACGGCTTTAGGCTGTTTTTGTGCTCTAATTTTTCGGTCAACTCCATGGATGGATCTCCAAGCTCCAAGCTTCGTGTTGTTATTCCATGCTCATGAGTTTGTTCCCTATCACCTTGGATGACTCTTCAAGTGCTAGCATTGGAAAATTTGCCACAAATTTTCCATTTTGGTCCCTTGTAGTTCTCGGCAAAGATGAACCAAAAGAGAGAAAAAAATAGCCCATTGGGTGTGAGTGGAGGGAAATAGTGTTGGTTGTTTTGATTTCCAAAATCAAATAAAACATATACCAAATTTGAATTCCAATCCAAAAGTATTTCCCTGGACGACCGCAACCAAAGTATATTGATTGTCGCAAGTATTAGCGGTGCAGTCTCAGGTTAAGACCAATAAACACCTACCCTGATTTCGGACTTCATAAACACATAGTCATACTACCAATGGAATTCCGAGGGGGTCTTATCCAGACGAAACTGTTTCTCGTACCATCGGTGAAACATAACCTCCTATTACACTGCATGAGTATCCTATACCCAGATATATGATAATTATGTCGTTGTACCCTCACAACCGCGCATAAGTGTAATACTAGTCTTTTACGTATTTATCGATTCCAATCTCGATAATACTCTGACTAGGGATATTTAATGTTTAATCCTTCGTGGACTGATACTGTCTCTCATATCATTCTCCGTCCAGGAACAATCATAGGGACCTCCTATCATTTATACATCTAAGTGATCTAATCACAAATGATAAAGTGCAACTCCTTTGTCACATAGTTAATTTGTACAACAACACCATGATATGTACAAATAGTGACGCTATGGGTCATAATTGTCCAACAATCTCCCACTTGGCCTATAGCCAGTCACTCGAGTGTCTTACACCCGAACTATATACGGTTGGCTCAAATTACTACGAAAAACTTCGTCAGCGGATTTTCATGATTACATCTGATGCGATTTATTCGATCATCACATCGCCATGATTATATGATCCGAACAATCATATGAATAGCGAAGTATATATCTGGATCGTTGTGAGACCCATTAATTCGTTAGCCTGTGCTAAAAAACAAAGCCAGCTGCATGTTGGAGTTCAATCAAGTCCACAAGATCACAAACATGCATAAAAAACCACATATGAACACATCAAAGGAGGTGGCGGAATCAACTCACATTGAATTCGGTTTTGATGGATGAAGAACAAGATGCGTTTTTAAGCTCCCTCCAAGCTCGGCAATGGCTTCTTCTTGCAATGGGCTGTGCGATTTTGCTCCTCCTTGAACCTCCAAGAATCGGCCATGCATGAACTCCATTAAAGCTCCAAGCTTTGAGATTCCATGCTCACAAATTCGTTTCCCTATCACCTTTGTATCACTCCTAGAGTGTGCTAGCACTAAGTATCTTCCATTTGCTTCTCAAAAATTCGGTGTGAACCAGAAAATTGAAGAAGAAATCGGCAGTGATGCCGTGAAGAAGAAGAAGAGGGAAAAGAGGGGAGAAGGAGAGAAAAACGTATTCTACCTTGCATGTGAGAGAGAGAAAAAGGTTTTAATAATATATATTTTTATTTCTATTTACCAAGTAAATTTAAAAATAAAACATAATATCTTACCTTTTTAATTACAAAAGTCAAAAGTTAAAAAAATAAGCTTTTCATCA
The DNA here is from genome assembly GCA_019454045.1 of Zanthoxylum bungeanum. Taxonomy (NCBI): domain Eukaryota; kingdom Viridiplantae; phylum Streptophyta; class Magnoliopsida; order Sapindales; family Rutaceae; genus Zanthoxylum; species Zanthoxylum bungeanum. The sequence continues at coordinate 10,719 of SKCR01054410.1, read as the reverse complement.
TTTCAACTTTTAACTTTTAAGTCACATCACATCTATTCACTTTAATAAAGTGACATATTGTCAAGTCACATCACTCAAAGTGACAATTAATTTGACGATTGACGCGACTATCGATTTGACGCTTGATGTGACTCGCGTGCCGCGCTCGAATTCGAAATGCGAATGCGCTCGCAATCACTCTCGGGCTCGGGTTCGCTAATTCCAAATTAACGATTTTCCGTCGCGTCGTAATTAAGTGATTACGCCTAGCGAATTCACTATTCACGTCGCTAACGAATTAATTCTAAATTAATTCGTTCGCCCGAATTAAAATCTAATTTTAATTCCGCGTCGAAATCCAATTTCGATTAATATATCGAATATATTAATTTTATCGATTAATTCCAAATTAATCGTTCTCTCTCTTTAATTATTTTTATCCCAGATAAAATATCTCCGCATTTAATCCCAGATTAATTTTCTCTCTCATCGAATTAATCCCAGATTAATTCTATCTCTCTCTTCTAATTAATCCCAGATTAATCAAAGTGCGAGTAATACGTCATCGGTGAATCTTTAGGAAGCGACCCATGAGATCTCCGGATATGTTGGCAGTAAATACGATCGTCGGACTGTCCGAACACGTAAGTACCTCGTACTACGTTTATATCGATTTACAAGACAAGGTTGGCTTCTAGCAAAGCGCCATGCCTACCCAATTCTCCAGAAATATTTTACAGGAATATATAGATCTGTATCAAGCGTAGAATACCGTAGTATTGTGTATATCGGCCCAGTATCGGATAATCACGTGCTAGGGCTGGGGCTGGATAAGTGTCTGCCCCGTCCGAAACACTGTCGGATGTCTGGTAACATAGTCTCTATAATCGGATATACATGACCTGGTCACAATATCCCGATTGGTTGCGCAACACTCAAGAGCACTAGTACCATATCCTGCGTGACATCTACTCCAATATGACTGAAGTGACACTTCCGTCTCGACATCACACCCAATACACTACGACTCCCTGATAAACCCAGAAGCGGTGTACCCAGAACCGGTTAAAGCCCTGTACCACCAAGACCAGAGTTTACCGATTATCGCAAGTATTAGCGATGCAAGTCTCAGGTTAAGACTATACACACCTACCTCGATTCGGCCTCCCATAGACACATAGTCATAATACCAATGGGATTCCGAGGGGTCTATCCAGAGCGAAGCTGTTTCCCGTACCATCGGTGAAACACGACCTCCTATCGCACTTGCATAAGTATCCAATACTTATATATATGAGAACTATGCCGTTGTGCCCTCACAACACGCCACAAGTGCAATACTAGCCTATTCCGCATTATCGATGTCCAGTCTCGATAATACTTCGGCTAGGGATATTTAATGATTAATCCTTCGGGGATTGATACTGTCTCATATCATCTCAATCCAGGAACTAATCATATGGACCTCTCTTCATTTATACATCTATGGTGATCTAATCACAAATGATGAGAGTGCAATTTCCTTGTCACATAGTTAATTTGTACACAACACCGTGATCTGTACAAATAGTGACGCTATGGGTCATATTATCCAACAATCTCCCACTTGGCACATAGCCAGTCACTCGAGTGTCTAACACCCGAACTATGTACAATTCGCTCAAATTGCTGAGGAAAGGTTTCGTCAGCGGATTTGCTTAATTATCGTCTGACGCGATTTACACGATCATCACATCGCCACGATGTATGATCCGAACGAATCAGATGATATAGAAGTATATATCTGGATCGTCGATGAGACCTTTAATTCTTTAGCCTGTGCTGACGCCTAGCTCAGCTGCTAACAGAACTATATCTAATCTAATTAGATTTATTATCGATCCAAATGGCTTCTATTGCTGCCTCAGCTGCAGCAATAATCCGTATTTGTTGTTAATTCGGCAACAGTTATCTTGCTCGGAAGATTTCCAGCTCACTGTCCCAGTGTTCAAACTTTATAGTACCGTAGTATTTACCGGTTTGGAAACTTGCAACAGTGATCCCAGTCACTTCAAGTTCTCCATCTCCATAGTTTAAGACAACATCTTTAGTTCTCTCAGATACTAACAGATGTTCTTAATCTTCAATCCAGTGACTATCACTTGGATTGACCCGATTGTGACTCCATATGCTCAAAGCGTATGAGACACCAATACAAGTACATTTAAATGTACAATTTCTCAGAGAGTGTTACCAACTCCAAATCTAGCCCAAGTAGATCTTTATTCCTTGAATAAAGGTTGTTACTCCCAGAATTCTACGGAGAATTTCTTATGAAAGCCAAGCTTTCACCGATTGTTTTATGGGAATTTCATTGTCAGTGCCCTCTCCCACTAACCTCCTTATATACACAAGAATTATTTCGTTTTGAGTCAAATCATAAACTATTTTGATTATTTCAAAACGTCAGTTCCAAGAACCTTATGCTTGCTTCAATCCAAACATATGATATACATGGAGTCATTTCGGACTCATGACACTTTGTCATAATAGGGAGTCGATACCTCGTATCACTTCCTTTGTTCTTGTGTATTCGAAGATTAATGGTATAGTTTCATCCTTGATGAACTATATATGTTCCATTAAGATTCAGTGCCTAGAACAGTATTACTCCGATTTTCATCGAGTTATACTATCCTCCCACTTACCACTGCATATCGGTATTCCTCTTAGGAAAACCGCATGGAGAGCAACAATCTAATTGTTCTCTAGTGAGATGTGTTAAGTACTATACTTATGGTATCCCTAGGATAACCTATATTGGCACTTATCCAATTTGGGTCCTTAGTTTGGTATCATCCAAACGTTATGCCTAGCATACCCAAATTGTCAGGAATGAGAAACCTCGTTTCTTTCCTGTTCATATCCTATACGATATCTGTCAAACAGATTTATATGGAACCTTATTCTAAATAAGTTTTGCACTGTTAGTACATATCCTATTGAAGGAAATGGTAGCTTAAAGCGACTCGTGATTAACCTTATTATGTCTAACAAAATTCGGTTAATCCTGTTCGGACACACCGTCAAAATGACGTGTTCCAAGAGGAGTCCTCTATGAAAGAATACTATACTCTTTCAAGTATACGAGAAACTTACTGCTAAAGTATTTTCCATTACGGTCTTACCGTGGCGGAATAATACTATAGCCGATCTGTTTATGTATTTCGTGTCGAAACTTTAAAGTTTCTGATTTGTGTTCTTCAAAAGAAACACATAACCATAACGTGATGCACATCCGTTAAGGTCACGAAATATTCATGTTCACATCTAGCCTAGCTAGATATGGGCCCACTTACTTCACCATGAATAGGGCTAACAGATCGGTGGCACTTACACTATTACCAAGTAATAGTATTTTAGGTACTTTACCTAATAAAATAGATTCGCAGACCTTATTTGAATAGTCAAATCAGTCCTAGTATCCACTCTTCAAAAGTGTGGATATACGAGTCTCGTTAAATTGTGTCCTAGACAACAATGCCACGAATAAGTCTCTATTGATCAAATCAATTTGAGCTATTTATTTGTCAATTTATATGTTTGAGATTTTAATTATATTCAAAATATAAATTCTGTTATTTACATCTAATGTATTTATCTCAGTATCATCTTTATATAATAAAACACTCAGTGTTCTATAATATAAAGGTTTTATCCGCAACGGATTAAACACTGATAAAGAGATAATGTCTCTAGTCAAACTAGTTACATTATAACAGTTCCTAATTCAAGTACATACCCGAAGGGTAGTTCCTAAACTTAGGTATCTACGGTCGAAACAGCGACTTTCGTCCCGTTTCCGATTCGCAGAGCAATCTCAGCTTGAAGTCAGTATCCTGCTCAAAGCAGATTCTGAATATCAACACATATATTTATGTACCACACTAAGTATTTAAAATCTAATTTCAATACTAGCTGTGAACATAACTAAGACAAACATTTTTAAAGTTAGAGCCTCGCCCTTTCTTTAATTCCTTCGTGTCTTCCATATCCAAATGGTAGTCACTTTGGGATATGTCAATTATCCTTTTCAATATTTTAGGAACCTTAGGCCAAGCCTTGGTTTTTAGAATATTGAAAGGAATGTGCACCTCGTGCTACATGCCCAATTGCAAACTTTGACTTTACATGAATAGTCAATTAATTCCCCAAGAATTATAAATTGCAATTTTAATACTTCTTAAATCCAAAATTAGATTTATGACAAGTATATAAATTAAGCATTAAAGTCATCATAACAAAAATCTTCCAAAGATTTTATGCTCTACTTATCTTGCTTATTTTTGGGCTTAAGGTATAATAAGTTATTTTATCCAATAAAGTAACCTATTATTTATTCCCAATTTGAAAATTAAATCATTTAAAATATTTTAATCCTAGATTATATTTAAATATCCAACTTTTCAATTTTATCTTGATTACAATAGTCCAACTATTTAATCAACGATTAGTGGTACTTTATATATTATAATGATTATAATAGTCCAACTATATAATCAAATATAATCCAAATTAATTAACCTCAATTACATTGATTACTATAATCCAATTATAAATCAACTGTAAACTGAAATTAATTAATTCAAATATATTGATTAATATAATCCAATTATATATAATCAAGTATAATACAGTCCAACTGTTTATTAAAACAACAATTTAAATATTAGTCTAACTAACATTTAATCTAATGACGAAATAATAAAAATGAGCGTGTTTAGCGAGTATTGAACGAATGTTGCAAATTCAATACTTGCCTCCACTATTTTTCGTCGAGCCTCTAACCCTCTGTCGAGTACTCGGGAAACCGTGTTTCCTAGTGGGCTAGGATCCCGTTAAATATCACACAATCTTGACTTTGGCCAACAAATTGTATGATAATTAACTAGGTAGATCTCGAAGATCAATTGGATCTCATCCAACTCCTAGATCCAGTAGGTGGACATCCAAGTCCCAAACATATATCTTTATATGCCTATACATCGAATGTATACCCTAACCTTTTCCTCTGAATCAACTAGGCCTTGGCTTTGGCACAACAAACCTAGTGATCCCAGTCAAGCGCGGACCCATTGACATGGAAGCTTCGTAATCAATGTCAATGGACAAGAAGTGGTCTTGACTTTGGCCAACAAACCACAACTTGGACACGACACCGATATGGAACAAAGCCTCGTGATTAAAACACATCTTTGATGGACAAGGGCTTGACTTTGGCCAACAACCCCTGCCAATCTCGGATCTTGAGTAAGAATCACTCAATGGAAGGAAAAACGCATGATATTTAACGAGGGTTTTTCGCGTGCAAATTGGCTACCAATTTAATTATCTTTGTTAAGGTCTCATCATCATACACCCTTAAGCATGCATTCTAAAACATAATAAAGCGAGTATGAAATAAAATAATAATGATATGCGGATGGATATTTTACATTGATCCTAGATCAAATCTCTCACTTTCTCTCTCCCGCTAGCACTTGTATTACTTCTACCCGTTACACTACACTTCTAAAGAAACCTCTTTTACATGGAGGGGAATAGGTGAGAAGAGAATACAAAGAAATAGGAGATAAGGCTGGACACGCAGGTCCAATTTAATAAATCAAATTTATTACAATTTCCAAAATCGCCCAACCCGACTAATATCCATCCGATATACATTATTCAAACATCACAACCATGTATTCATACAAGCATGTTATCAATCAATCAATCAAATTAATTAATCTTGATTATTAGTGATCATCCAATGTTCAAACAAAGATTTGATTTTTGTTCGAGTCAAACTCGTTTTGCAAACACGTACTCAAAGTACAATTTCTACGAATTAAATTAATTACATAATTAAATCCAATTTAATACGTATTAATTCTAATTCATTATTTAATTCCAAATTAAATATTACACTTTTATTAACGAACCTTTACGACTTAATTCCAAATTTAATCGCAACGGGTCTCAAAGCCCGATTAACATCTAATGTTTTATTTAATTAAAGTCCAATGGGCTTTTAATTAATTTCTATAGGCGTGGACTTTTGGTCAACTCGGGTCAAACCGAACAACCAAAATCCAATCCGGGAGTTACCCCAAAGCCTTTAAATTAATTTTGGCCCATTAGGCCCAATTAAATAATTAAGGTTCATTAAGTCATAATTGGACCTTTTGGATTCGGTTTTGGGCCTAATTGGATCCAACCAATTTTGCCTAAACCCAACTTTGTTACAACAAAGCCCAAAAGCCCAATTACAACCCAACAAGCCCAATTTCCAAAATCAAGCCCAAATTAATTAACTTATAAAATTCCAAATTTCACAATTAATTAACCTAAGTGTAATACACAATCAATTACCCAATTAACATTTCTAAAATATCAATTAGCCTAATTAATCATGCACTTTAACAACCAAATAGTGTCCAACACAATTCAATTAAAATCAAACCCAATTAACATGCTTTCAAGTCTCGGCAATTAGGGGTTTTTCAATTCGATTCGGTTTCCAATCCAATTGAGTCCACAATCTTAATTTCCCAAATCAAATTCAATTCATCCAATGAATTAAAAAACAAAATCACAAAGAATTTCATGTTCTTTAAAATCGGCCAAGCCACTTTAAAAGGGAAAAATGTTCCAAATCAAAATTCAATCCAATTGAACTTCAAAACAACATTAACCAATTGTTTTAAGTCATCCAATGATCAAACAAAACCAAAATTACCAAGACATTAGGGTTATTCCAATTTTCGGCCAAGCTTCCAATTTGGGGAAAATTGAATCCAATCCAATTTCATGAAATTGATCACACACAATCTCAATTAAACATGTTCTAAGCATACTTAAACATCCAATTCAATTAAAACATGCTTAAACACATTTTGCCCAATTTCAAGTTTCAAATTCAACCTAAGAATTGGGGAAAATTGATCTAATCCAATTTTCTTGAAATTGATCATGCACAACTTCAATTCAACCTCATTCAAGCATAATGCATCAAACAATTCAACCAAATCATGCCTAAATCGAGTTTACCCAAATTAAAGTTTTGACCAAAATTTGCAAATTGGGGAAAATCAATCCAATCAATTTTTGTCAAATTGATTACATATATCTCAAATTAGATCATATATAAGCATTCTTGAACAATCAATTTGTCAGAATCAAGCCAAAATCAAAAAGCCCCAAATTACTCAAGAACCCTAATTTCGGTTTTCATGCATCAAAGCTCTAGATACCATTGTTGGAGTTCAATCAAGTCCACAAGATCACAAACATGCATAAAAAACCACATATGAACACATCAAAGGAGGTGGCGGAATCAACTCACATTGAATTCGGTTTGATGGATGAAGAACAAGATGCGTTTTTTTAAGCTCCCTCCAAGCTCGGCAATGGCTTCTTCTTGCAATGGGCTGTGCGATTTTGCTCCTCCTTGAACCTCCAAGAATCGGCCATGCATGAACTCCATTAAAGCTCCAAGCTTTGAGATTCCATGCTCACAAATTCGTTCCCTATCACCTTTGTATCACTCCTAGAGTGTGCTAGCACTAAGTATCTTCATTTTGCTTCTCAAAATTCGGTGAACCAGAAAACATGAAGAAGAAATCGGCAGTGATGCCGTGAAGAAGAGAAGAGGGAAAAAGAGAGGAGAAGAGAGAAACCGTTCTCCTTGCATGTGAGAGAGAGAAAAGGTTTAAATATAATATTTTTATTTTCTATTTACCAAGTAAATTAAAAATAAAACATATATTTACCTTTTTATTTAACAAAAGTCAAAAGTTAAAACAATAAAGCTTTTCCATCATTTCAACTTTTAACTTTAAGTCACAATCACATCTATTCACTTTAATAAAGTGACATATTGTCAAGTCACATCACTCAAAGTGACAATTAATTTGACGATTGACGCGACTATCGATTTGACGCTGATGTGACTCGCGTGCCGCGCTCGAATTCGAAATGCGAATGCGCTCGCAATCACTCTCGGGCTCGGGTTCGCTAATTCCAAATTAACGAATTTCCGTCGCGTCGTAATTAAGTGATTACGCCTAGCGAATTCACTATTCACGTCGCTAACGAATTAATTCTAAATTAATTCGTTCGCCCGAATTAAAATCTAATTTTAATTCCGCGTCGAAATCCAATTTCGATTAATATATCGAATATATTAATTTTATCGATTAATTCCAAATTAATCGTTCTCTCTCTTTAATTAATATTTTATCCCAGATAAAATATCTCCGCTATTAATCCCAGATTAATTTTCTCTCTCATCGAATTAATCCCAGATTAATTCTATCTCTCTCTTCTAATTAATCCCAGATTAATCAAAGTGCGAGTAATACGTCATCGGTGAATCTTTAGGAAGCGACCCATGAGATCTCCGGATATGTTGGCAGTAAATACGATCGTCGGACTGTCCGAACACGTAAGTACCTCGTACTACGTTTATATCGATTTACAAGACAAGGTTGGCTTCTAGCAAAGCGCCATGCCTACCCAATTCTCCAGAAATATTCTTACAGGAATATATAGATCTGTATCACAAGTAGAAAATACCGTAGTATTGTGTATATCGGCCCAGTATCGGATAATCACGTGCTAGGGCTGGGGCTGGATAAGTGTCTACCCCGCCGAAACACATGTCGGATGTCTGGTAACATAGTCTCTATAATCGGATATACATGACCTGGTCACAATATCCCGATTGGTTGCGCAACACTCAAGAGCACTAGTACCATATCCTGCGTGACATCTACTCCAATATGACTGAAGTGACACTTCCGTCTCGACATCACACCCAATACACTACGACTCCCTGATAAACCCAGAGCGTGTGTACCCAGAACCGGTTAAAGCCCTGTACCACCAAGACCAGAGTTACCGATTATCGCAAGTATTAGCGATGCAAGTCTCAGGTTAAGACTATACACACCTACCTCGATTCGGCCTCCCATAGACACATAGTCATAATACCAATGGGATTCCGAGGGGTCTATCCAGAGCGAAGCTGTTTCCCGTACCATCGGTGAAACACGACCTCCTATCGCACTTGCATAAGTATCCAATACTTATATATATGAGAACTATGCCGTTGTGCCCTCACAACACGCACAAGTGCAATACTAGCCTATTCCGCATTATCGATGTCCAGTCTCGATAATACATCGGCTAGGATATTTAATGATTAATCCTTCGGGGATTGATACTGTCTCATATCATCTCAATCCAGGAACTAATCATATGGACCTCTCTTCATTTTACATCTATGGTGATCTAATCACAAATGATGAGAGTGCAATTTCCTTGTCACATAGTTAATTTGTACAGCAACACCGTGATCTGTACAAATAGTGACGCTATGGGTCATATTATCCAACAGCTCAGCTGCTAACAGAATGATATCTAATCTAATTAGATTTGTTTATCGACCCAGAAGGCTTCTATTGCCGCCTCAGCTGCAGCAATAACCCGCATTTGTTGTTTATTTGGTAACAATATCTTGCTTGGAAGATTTCCCCCTCACTGTTCCGTTATTCAAACCTTATAGTACTGTTTTACGACTTATAGTCGATTATCCGTTAGGAATTGCTACAGTGATCCAAGTCATTTCAGTTCTCCATCTCCATAGACTAAGACAGCATCCTTAGTTCTCCGATACTAACGGATGTTCTTAACATCAATCCAGTGACTATCACTTGGATTGGCCTATCTGTGAATCCATATGCTCAAGCGTATGAGACATCAGGTAGAGTACATTTTTCAATGTACGATTCCACGGAGAGTTTTCGAAACCAAGCTTTCGCCGATTGTTATTATGGGAATATCATTTCCAAGAAATGACATATTATCATTATTTTATAAGACAGTATTGTCAGTGCACTCCCAAACCTTCTTATATACACAGAATCATTTCGTTTTGAATTAAATCATTAAACTATTATGATTACATCAAAACGAAATTCCAAGAACCTATGATTGCTTCCAAAATGGATTTACCATGGCAACAAATAAAAGGTTGAATCGTAATCAACACAATGTTGATAACGATACCTTTCGTTACAAGCCTAGCTTTATACGTTTGGTATGTTGCCATCCATGTATGTCTTCCTTGAAGACTTATAGTACAGTAGGCACAATGCCTTACGATACATCAACTAGTATCCAAACTTGTTGATATACATGGAATCCATTTCGGACTCATGACCTTTGTCATAATAGGGAGTCGATACTGGTATCACTTCCTCATACGTAGTCAGTTGGTTAACCTCAATAAGATATAGATCTTTATGAGGTGAGATCAGAAACCCATACCCAGGTGTTTTCTTACTCTATCCGACATACGCGGTTCTTGTGTATTCGAAGATTAATGGAATAGTTACATCCTTGATGAACTTGTGTGTTCCATTAAGGATTCGATGCCTGGAACAGTATCACTCTGATTTTCATCGAGTATACTATCCTCCCACTTACCAGTGCATATCGGTATTCCTCTGGAAAACCGCATGGCGAGCAACAATTAATTGTTCTCTTGTGAGTTGTATAAGTACAATACTTATGGTATCCCTAGGATATCCTACAATTTGGCACTTATCCAATTTGGGTTCTAGTTTGGTATCATCCAAAGGTATGCCTAGCCATACCCAAATATACAGGAATGTGAAACCCGGTGTTTCTTTCCTGTTCATTTCTAATATGAAA
>SKCR01054409.1:0-29687 GCA_019454045.1 Zanthoxylum bungeanum | reverse complement strand
CTCTCCCGCTAGCACAAATCTTACTTCTACCCAATTACATAACACTTCTAAAGAAACCTCATTTACATTAAGGGGAATATGTGAGAAGAGAAAGACAAAGAGTCAAGAGATAATAGGCTGGACACGCAGGTCCAATTTAATAAATTCTAAATTTATTACAACAATTTCCAAAATTTCCCTCACCCATCTAATATCCATCCGATATACATTATTCATACATCACATCCATGTATTCACACAAAGCATGTTATCAATCAATCTAATCCAATTAATTAATCTAAAATTAATGACCATCCAATGTTCAAACAACGATTTGATTTGCACGAGTCCGAATCTTTTTAAGAATAAGTACTCAAAGTACGAATTCTTGAATTATATTAAACTACAATATTAAATCCAATTTAATTTGTATTCAATACTAATTCTTTATTTAATTCTAAATTAAATAATTACACTTTATTAATGAGCCTTTGCGACTTAAATTCTAAATCTAATCTTTGCGGGTCTCAAAGCCCAATTAACATCCAATGTCAATTTAATTAAAGTCCAATGGGCTTTCAATTAATTTATAAGGCATGGACTTTGGCAACCAAAGCCCAATAAGGAATCACCCTTTGCCAAAAATCAATTTAGGCCCATTAGGCCCAATTAAAATTTTAAAGGCCCATTTTATTATATTTGGACTTTATGGAAATGGTTTTAGGCCCAATTGGATCCAACCAATTAACCTAAACCAAACTTGGCCCAGCAAGCCCATTAAGCCCAAATACAACTTTATTAGCCCAATTCCAAATTTAGCCCAACCAATTTAATCACAATATTCCAACTATCACAATTTAAATCAATTAAAGTGTATTAGCCATAATTAATTAGTCAAATTAACATTTCCAAAATACCAATTTACATAATTAATCATGATAATCATCATCAACACATGTCCAACATTATTGAATCAAAAATCAATTCATTTCCATGCTTTATTGCTCACGCACACAATTTGGGGGTTTTCATAATTAATTTTGATTTCAATCCAATTAAATCACAAATCAATTTGTCCCAAGTCTTTCAACTCATCCAATGATCAAAAAACAAAATTACCATGACTTTAGGGCATTACACATTTTCGGCCAAGCCAAACTTTTGGGGAAAAATTAATCCAATTCAATTTTCATCAAATTGATCATGCATAACTCTAAGTTATCATCATTTAAGCATACTCAATCAATCAATTTCATCAAATCATGCTCAAATCAATTTTACCCTAAATCAATTTCTTGCTTAATCAAGGCTCTTGATACCATTGTTTGAGTTTTCTAGGTCAAACCAAGATCATATTAAGCGATGAAAAGTGCGAATACATCAAAGTAAAGTTGCGGAAATACTCACTTTGATCGGCTTTGCGATGTAATGAACACAAAAAAATTTCTGCTCCCTTGAAGCTCTCGGCCATGCCTCCTTTTTGTGCTACTTGTTTCGGCTAAGCCCCCATTTGTGTGCTCCAAGCTCCAAGCAACCATCAAATCCCATCAACTTCCATCAACCAAATGGTGATGTGATAGAAAAGTGATGTGACTTGTGATGTGACTAGTGGGCCCCACTTGATTCAAAATGCGAGTGGGCCCGCAAACACTCTCGGGCTCGGGTTCGCTAATTCCGAATTAACGAATTTTTCGTTGCGATGTAATTAAATCAAATTTAATTAAATAATTATGCCTAGCAAAATTACTATTCACGTCGCTAGCGAATTAATTCTAAATTAACTCGTTCGCCCGAATTAAAATCCAATTTTAATTCCACGTCGAAATCTAATTTCGTATAATACATCGAATATATTATTTTATCGATTAATTCCAAATTAATCGCTCTCTCTCTTTAAATAGTATTTTATCCCAGATAAAATATCTCCGTAATTAATCCTAGATTAATTTTCTCTCTCTATTAATTAATCCCAGATTAATAATGTGCGAGTCATACGTCATCGGTGAATCTTCGGGAAGCGACCCATGAGATCCCTGGATATGTTGGCAGTAAATTCGCTCGTCGGACTATCCGAACACGTACGTACCTAGTACTACGTTTTTACCGATTTACAAGACATGGTTGGCTTCTAGCAAAGCACCGTGCCTACCCAATTCTCCAGAAATATTCTTAAAGGAATATGTAATCTATATCAGGCATAGTATACGTAGTATTGCGTATTGCGATCCAGTATCAGATGTCACATGCAAGGCCTGGGGCTGGAATTGTGTTTTCCCCGTACGAAGCATATGTCGGATGTCTGGAAACTAGTCTCTATAATCGGATAAACATGACCTAGTCATATTATCCCGATGACTACAGTACATAAGAGAACTAGTTTCGTATCCTACGTGACCATCATCTCCATATGACTGGAGTGATACTTCCATCTTGACATCACACCCAATACACTACGATTCTCAATATACCCAGAAGAGGCGTACACAAAACCTGTTAAAGCACTGGACGACCAAAACCAAAGTATATTGATTTTCGCAAGTATTAGCGGTGCAAGTCTCAGGTTAAGACCAAATACACCTACCCTGATTCGGACTTCCATAGACACATAGTCATACTACCAATGGAATTCCGAGGGGTCTATCCAGAGCGAAGCTGTTTCCGTACCATCGGTAAACAAAACCTCCTATTACACTTGCATAAGTATCCAATACTTAAATATATGAGAACTATACCGTTGTGCTCCAACAACGAGCACAAGTGCAATACTAGTCTATTCTGCATTATTGATGTCCAATCTCGATAATACTATGACTATGGATGTTTTAATGATTAAACCTTAGTGGATTAATATTGTCTCATATCTTATTAATCCGAAACTAATCATATGGACTTTTATCATTTATATATCCCGGTAATCTAATTACAAATGATAAAAGAGCAATTTCTTTTGTCACATAGTTAATTTGTACAACAACACCATGTTCTGTACAAATAGTGATGCTATGGGTCATAATTGTCCAACAATATGTTCCAAAAATTATTCGATAATTAATTAATACACATCTAATAAAATTATGTATCTAATACACATACATATTAATTTAAGAAATTATCAAATACCACACATGTATTTTTTTTGTTTAACCGTTAAACGATTTCCGAATAATCAATATTATTCGCTTAAAGTCGCCCTAGTGCTCTACAAGTATTTTTAATTATCTGAGACTCTCTAAGTTCAGGTACATCCATCACAGAATCAAATCTCGTGTCCATAATTTACCCACTCATAAATTATGATGACCACAGATATTCTCGTTGAACTATACAAGTTGAGATCTTCGCATACGTATAATCTTTCCGTCATAGGTAAATACCAGAGGCATAGATATAATCGTTAAATCTTTTAATGTATTATCACGTCGACGTATAGATTCCCGATTTCTCAATAACACTCAGAATTCATTTCCGAGTGTACCATGGCCATGGATTTGATAAATCGTAATCTCATGAAGTGGATACCTGAATCCTGTACGCAGGACTGACAGATTCTCTCTGGACGCATCATCGGATATCATGAGCATCAGTCCACACCCAACAAACAGGCGGAGGTCTAACTGTTAGTGTTAGTGCTCGGAGTGCCAAGCATCAGCACGGTTAATCATTTCAACAAGTCGTTCAGACATACTTGGCACAATGCATTCATCTCCGTTTGATGGACCTATAAGATTCTCCTCCGCCAAGGGTTTGGGATGATTCCTATAACTTAACTACCTCATTCCTGTACGACCATTGAAACATACCCTATTAGTCCAAGATTGTCATCGCCATATACTAGGTGCATATTCCTTTCAGCTTTGACTTTACCTAATTCCTGTGTTTCCGTAACGAATTGTGGTTTAGAACCAACACTAGTACCACAAAACACACAAATATTTACAACTCGTCTTATTGAAGTTGCTTCCATTTTTTTTTTAATATATTTCTTTCTCAAATCTGGATGCCTTTAAGAGTGCAATGACGAGCTCAATTTATGGATCCTGAAAAAGGGTGAGTAATAATAGCACTAGTACCTGCCAAATGACAATTATTAACTAAACAGTAAAATAAATCGTGAAAGTCAAAAAGTTTGGATCCTGTCAACAAAAATAAAAGAAAAAAACAAAACAAATCACAATTATTAGTTAAAGACAAAGAGATAATAATATTTACAAGAAGTAACGGCTTGAATGACGTCTATACGTCAGAGACAAGCTTCCCATCCAATTTTCTTATAAATTGGCAAACAGGGTCTTTGAAAGTCAGATTCCCACGACTTAATTGTTGTCTTTCTTTTCGGAACTGTGTATGTAACATGCGAATTATGTGATACACATATCCACTGGGATGCATCTCAAGAGTCAATGATATGTCATCCAAAGACTTCTTACTCATGCTATCCCTAATGAATTTAATTTTATCTTCGCGGTTATCAGACACCATTCCTAAATAACGACAACGAGTATTACATGTCATGCGTGCACATTTATAACAAACACCTAATCTTTTATCTCTTCTTTTCTTAACATAGGTGCTTTTTCCTAAACCATGCAGAAATAAAACAGAAGAGTCAGAGGACTCACCTGTCAATCGGACTCGTGCTTCAATTAACCAATGAATGTCATTAGGATACCTTTGATCATCAAAAGTCTCATTCGTTCCATGCGAGCTTTGTAGACTTTCATCAGAGAATTTTGAATGAGAGAAGGAAAATGCTTGTGAAGATTTGCGAGAACGTCTTTCATCCTGAAATGTGACTTTACCTACAAAAATTAAACACACAAAAATAAAACACACCAAATCTCAATATATATACAAATTGCGTGGGTTGCCTCACTGCTAGCGCTAAGTTTAACGTCATCAGCTAGACATGACTGCTCGAATGTTAGGCTGGATCTGCAAGTGTGATATTTTCTTTTTGTCGCTCAAATGATTTTCCCCAGTAGTGCTTGACACGCTGGCTATTTACCCTGAATTTGTTGTTGGATTTGGAGTTGTATATCTCAACTACTCCATATGGTAACACCTGAGTAAACACAAATGGACCTGACCACCTTGATTTCAGCTTTCCAGAAAAAGTTTCAACCTTGAATTGTATAACAACACATACTGCCCTGGTTCCAGTTGTATGCGCACTATTTTTTTTATCATGCCATTTTTTGGTCTTTTCTTTCTACAGTTTGGCATTTTCATAAGCATATAAGCGAAATTCCTCCAATTCATTGAGTTGGTGGAGCCGTGTCTCTCCTGATGCTTGTAGATCAAGATTTAACTTCTTCAGTGCCCAATACGCTTTGTGTTCAAGCTCCAAAGGTAGATGGCATGCTTCCCTAAACACCATTCAATATGGAGACATACCAATGGGTGTCTTGTAAGATGTCCGGTAGGCCCATAATGCGTCATCTAGTTTTGTAGACTAGTCTCTCCTTGTTGATCCAATGGTTCTTTCCAATATTCTTTTGATCTCTTTGTTTGAAAATTCAACCTGTCCATTTGACTGCGGATGGTAAGTAGTGGCAACTTTATGAGTAACTATGTATTTGGATAGAAGTGCATCGAAATATCTGTTGCAGAAGTGTGTGCCACCATCACTGATAATTGCCCGAGGTGTTCCGAAGCGAGTGAAAATATTCTTTTTAAGGAATTTTATCACTACTTTTGAATCATTTGATGGTAGTGCTATTGCTTCAAGCGCCTTTATAAACGTAGTCTACTGTAACCAGAATGTACAGGTTTCCAAATGATGGAACAAAGGGTCCCATAAAATCAATCTCTCATACATCAAATATCTTCACTTCAAGAATGTTTTGAAGAGGTCCTTCATTTCTCCTCGAAATATTTCCCGTTCTCTGGCACCTGTCACATTGAAGAACAAATAAGTAAGAATCTTTAAACAAAGTGGACCAGAACAAACCTGATTGTAGGACTTTAGCTGAAATTTTATCTCCGCTGAAGTGTCTGTTGTATGGTGATGAATGACAATGTTGCAAGACACTATTGACCTCCTCCTGTGGAACACAAGCACAATATTTGAATAGGTACGACTCATCCCAGACATAGTGCTTGACTTTTTTGAAGAATTTATTTCGTTGCTGATGTGTCCATTCCAATGGCCATTTCCCTGATACTATGTAGTTTACATAGTCAGCATAACAAGGTACTTCCTACTGCTTGATGGCAAACAACTGTTCATCTGGAAAAGTTTCTTTGATTGCCATCTCATTACTAATTGTTTCTCTATTTTCGAGCCTCGATAAGTGGTCTGCCATTTGAATTTCTGTCCCTCTCATGTCTCAGATCTCCACGTCAAATTATTGTAACACAAGCACCCAATGGATCAATATGGGTTTAGCATCTTTCTTCGCGATCAGGTATTTGATTGCTGAATGACTTATGTAGACCACCACCTTGGGACCCAGCAGATAGAAGCAAAATTTATCAAAAACAAACACAACTGCAAGCAACTCTTTTTCAGCTTTGTGTAGTTGAGTTGTGCTTCATTCAGAGTTCTGTTGGAGTAGTAAATGGTGTGGAAAATTTTTTCTTTGCGTTATCCCAAAACTGCACCTACAGCAAAATCACTAGCATCGTAAATCACCTTAAATGGAATTGTCCAGTCCAATGCTACTATGATGGGGGTAGAGATCAATTTTCGTTTCAAGATCTCAAAAGCTTGGTGGCATTCTTTGGTGAAGTTGAAAGACACATCTTTCTCTAGTAGATTGCATAGAGGTTTAGCAATCTTGGAGAAGTCTTTGATAAATCTCCTGTAAAATCCTCCATGTCCGAGAAAACTCTGAATCCATTTGATGATGGTGGAGGTAGTTTTTCTATTGTCTCAATCTTTACTTTGTCTAACTTGATTCCCTTTTGTGAGATCTGATGTCCCAGAACAATAACTTCATGCACCATGAAGTGGCATTTCTCCCAGTTGAGTACCAGGTTGGTATATTCACATCTTCGTAACACGTTTTCCAGATTTTGCAAGCAGTGGTCGAAATAGTCTCCAAACACAGAAAAATCATCCATGAAAACCTCCATATCTTGTTCCAACATGTTAGAAAATATGACCATCATGTAATTTTGAAATGTGGCAGGAGCATTACATAGTCCAAATGGCATCATGTGGAAAGCAAAAGTACCATACGGGCATGTAAAAAGTGGTTTTCTATTGATATTCTGGGGCAATGGAAATTTGATTTTACCCCGAGTATCCATCTAGAAAATAATAGAATTCATGTCCCGCCAGTCTGTCTAACATTTGGTCAATGAATGATAGCGGGAAGTTATCCTTCTTTGTTGCTTTGTTCAGCTTACTGTAGTCCATGCATACTCTCCATCCAGTCACCGTTCTTATTGGAATCAGCTCGTTCTTTTCATTGGTGACTACTGTCGTTTCTCTTTTCTTGAGTACACATTGCATAGGACTCACCCAAGTGCTGTCAGAGATGGGGTAAATGATGCTTGCATCTAACCATTTAATAATTTATTTCTTTACGACCTCCTTCATGATTGGATTTAGTCTCCGTTGATGCTCCATTATGGCTTTGTATTCGTCATTCATCATAATTTTGTGCATGCAAAATGATGGACTAATGCCTCAAATGTCTGTTATAGTCCAGCCAATTGCTTTCTTGTGCTCGCGTAGCACTCTCAGCAACTTATCTTCATGTGCCAATGTTAGTGATAAAGAAATAATCACAGGTAAATCAGAAGAGTTCTCCAAATATGCAAACCTGAGATGGCTCAGAAGTTGCTTTAGTTCCAACTGCGGTGGTTCTTCAATCGAGGGCTTGATTCACTCTTTTTTCGGTAATTCAAAATTTTCCACCTGTGGTGTCGATTTGAAGCGAGTTGCTCCATCAAGATAGTTAGTTGATACATTCCAGAATTTCATCATCTAGTTCTATGTCAGTCATGTTGGTGATGCAAGCTTCAAGTTTTTTAGTGGAAAGTTGCATTGCATCAGTATTCTGGATGATACTATCTATTACATCAAGTCTGAAACATTCATCCTTTTTTTCATCATTTGGAAATTTCATGGCTTTGAAAACATCAAATGTAACTTCTTGGTCCTGTACCCTCATGGTTAGTTTTCATTTTTATACATCAATAACGGTTCGACCTGTAGCCAAGAATGGTCTCCCAAGGATGATAGATACATCTTTGTCTTCCTCCATGTCAAAGATAATAAAATCTACTGGGAAAATGAATTTATCGACTTTGAATAGTACATCTTCAACTACACCTCTCGGAAATATGAGCGATCCATCAGTAAGTTGCAGAGTAACTGAGGTGTGTTTTGCTTTTCCAATTTGCAGTTTCCTGTAAATAGACAAAGACATCAAGTTAATAGTTAGACATAAATCACACAAAGCCTTACCGAAGTAATGTTCTCCTATGGTGCACGGTATAGTGAAACTGCCAGGATCTTTCAACTTTGGGGGAAGTTTCCTCTGAATGATGGCGCTACATTCTTCTGTCAGTGTTACTGTCTCGTAATCTCATAATCTTCGCTTTCGTGACAGAATATCTTTCATGAATTTGACATAGCTGGGAATTTGTTCCAACCCTTCTGCAAATGGGATGTTGATATGTAACTTTTTGAAGATCTCCAGAAATCGAGCAAACTGCTTCTCCAATTTATGTTTATGGAGACGTTGTGGAAAAAGTGGAGGTGGAGTGAATCTTTCTCGATCATTTTCTTTTGCCTCTTTTTCCTCAATCTGTGGTTCTGCTTCGCTACTTTCTTTTAGAACTTCCTCAATGGATGTCTTGATTCCAACATCTTTATTGATCTCAATGCCGCTTTTCAAAGTGATGGCTTGACATTGCTCATTCCCTCTGTTCCTTGGATTTGGTTCTGTGTTACTAGGAAGGTTACCTTGCGGTCTGTAACTCTGAGCATTGGCCAGTTGTCCCATTTGATTCTCCAGTGCTTTAATAGAAACTGAATGGCTTTGATTCAATGCTACTTGATTTTGAACCATAGCTGCTAAAGCATTGTATTTTACTTCTTGCTTTTTCAACTAGGCCATCACTTTTGTTATTCTTGGTTTTTTTCATACTCATGGCCTTTGTTTTGCTGTTGGAATCCAGGTGGTGGATTGTTTCTTTACCCTGAATTGTTGTTCCATGGGAAATTGGGATGATTCCTCCAACATGGGTTGTAGGTGTTGGAATATGGATTGTTACCCTGTCTGTTGAAATTACTGACATAATTCACCGTCTCATCATGTTGGTTGTAAGATTCTGCCTCTGGTACCCCTCCATATGGTGAACTTGTGGATCCAGCATTACCCTGCATGCTAAGAGTTTTCATGAATTTACATATCTGATCTAGCTTGGCATTCATTGCTGTGTTGGCTCATACTTCGTAAATTCTTGCTATTTGTTGGATCATGCTCCTTTTTGTTGGCCACAAAGAATTGTTGTTGGCCATTTCTTCAATTAAGTCCCAGGCATGATCTTCTCCTTTTACCATTAAAGCTCCTCCAGCATCAGCATCTATTGTGGTTCTCATTAGTCTAGAAAGTCCATTATAGAAGGTTTGGACTTGTAGCCACTTTGCAATCTCATGGTGAGGACATTTTCTGAGTAACTCCTTGTACCTTTCCCAAGTTTCGCAGAGGGATTCTGAGTCATGTTGTACAAATGATGTGATTATTGGTTTTTTGGGCGATGGGCGCAACGGAATCACGGTTCGGACGAAATCGTAATTTAAAATTTTTCAAATTACCGAATAAATTATTCAACATAAAATATGAATAATTTATTGGTATTTTACCTAAACCTACTTATTCAGTATCAAATATCAACATAAATAAAGTTGAAATGTCGTGAAACTTTTACGAAAATGATTTTCCGCAAAATGACGCAAAACACGTTTTTGACCGAACCGACCACCCGAAACTTATGGGGACTGTCCAGATCAGCCCCAATAGTGTCAAGGCAGTTCATGGTCTGCTCGAACAGTGACAAACTCATTGTTTGGACAGCCGTCACCCGGTTGGCTCAAAAGTCACCCGGTAACGCCGTTTTTGACCGTTTTCGCTTATTTCAACTCGGAAACACTTTCCCACAAATGTTCCAACTCCCAAAAAACATCCAAAACATTCATAAGACAACATTTTCATCATAAAAAATAGAACACTTCCAGGTCTGATCCAGAAAACAAATTTGCCAAATTTCATGCTTTAAATCCAAAATTTTCAAGATTAAATCAATTAATCAAAACACCAAATCAAGTCACCACATATGAACAACCCAATAACAATTCTAGGTGCCACAAGAGTGGTCATAACACTCTATAATAGCAACTCATCAACAATTGATCAAATTGGACAATAATTACACTAAATACTTCCAAAACTACTTCACACATGCTCACATGCTTCCAATCCATCAACCAACATCAAAAACCCCAAATTCTTAAGAAAAAGAAACCCTAGAATCTTACTATATTATCAAGAAAACTAGAAACATGCTTTCAAGCTCAAATGAATAGAGAATTACCTTTAATTCCTAAAATACTTAAAGTTTTTTCTTGATTTTATTCCTTTTTCTTCTTGTTTCTTCAAACACCATTTGAGAGATTTTGTATTTGTCTTGATCGGCCATGGTCGATGTTAAAAGATGAAGAAAACAATTTCCCTTTTATTTAATTGATGATCGACTCAAGTACAAAGGAGGGGCATTTTGGTCTTTTCCATTTTAATCAAATTAAAAGATAATTACACTTTATGTTAGCCAATCAAATTAGCACAACCAAAGTATAATTATATCATGCCACATCAACCAATAATAATTGGACAAATTCCATAATATTTATGGAAAAATTTATTAATTAATAATTCAAATATTTAACAATTTAATATCCAAATGATTAATTAATATAATTATTATTATATATGTATTTTTATTTACAATAAATAACAAATACATATATATATATATATATATTTATGGCATGTGTCAAAATCTCATTTGACAAATAATTAATGTGTATCTAATCGTATTATGTATCAAATACAAATACATAATAATTATGATCGGCCAAAATTCTCTAATGCATGTGTTATCATTTAACTGATTAAACGATCCGAATTAACTCATTTAATTCGATGAAGTAATATGAATAATCCGTATTATTCATATCGAGTTGCCCAAGTGCTCAACGAGTGCACTTCATTTTGTGGGACTCTCTAAGTTTAGGTTTATCCGTCACGAAATCCAATTTCGTGTCCATAATCCACCCACTCATGGATTATGACGACCACGGATAATCTCGCTAAACTATACAAGCTGAGGTCATTGCATACATATAATCCCTCCGTCACAGGCTATCCGTATTATACCTGGGATATAGATGAAAACGTCAAATCCGTTCGGTATAAACAATAGACTTTTCATTTACGATCTCTAAATAACACCCAGAACTGGTTTCCGAAGTTTTACCATGGCCATGGATTTACTAGATCGTAAACACGTGAGGATGCATATACACAGGATTGACAGATCTTATCTTGATACGTATTGGATATCATGAGCATCAGTCCACACCCAACGAACAGGCGGAGGTCTGATCATGAATAGATCGTTGACATGACTGCCATCAAAGTGTGGAGGATAACTCATATATCCCACTATGGTATCTCAAGTCGAATGACCATTATGCTCGCTCAACTCAAGAAGATTCCTAGTGACGTTGGTGTACCATCTATTAGGAAATCTTCAGTGAGTCATTCAGTGTCTTATCAAATAAACACCTACATGTTTATACGAGTCTCCCGAGACTCATGGTTCACTAGGATAAACCATCAGACCAAGTCATGATATACGACATGTACTAGTCTCAATGGATTTTGCTAACCGACCCGTGTTAGTAAATCTTGACCAGGAACTTTATTTAAGGATATATGTCTTATAGTGCGCTTCCTAATGTCAATTACAAACTTCATTGTAACTGCGCACTACATTGTAAATCCTAGGATCTTTGTCTAATATACACGTATCACTGAACCAGATTCAGTTTCGATCTAATCGTAATTAGATCGAATAAGTGTATAAAAGACAAAGGTGCTACCAATAAATTAGTAATATTATGGAAAATAGAATCGCTCGTATTTATGAATCAGACATAAATACGATCCGGATTGGCACTCTGAGCACCAACCCTAATAGAGATGTCATTCCTCAGCTTTTCTGTTCTGGCTGGGGGAAAGAACTTTGCAAGGAATTTGGTGGCAAGAGTGTTCCATGTTATGATGGAACCTGTTGGTAGTGAATGAAGCCAAGCCTTAGCTTCGTCTTTCAAGGAATATGGAAACACACGCAGTCTCATTGCTTCTTATGCCGCTCGGTTGTCATTGAATATGCTGCAAACTTCCAGGAAATTACTGATGTGGGCATTAAGATCTTCAGTTGCATTCCCCTCAAACTGAACTGATTGTTGTATGATCTGAATACATGTTTTGATGTCACACACATTTGCTAGTAAGGGAGGAAATACAATGCATGATATGAAGCCGTCAACCACCGGAATAGTTCTGTCTCGAATGAGAATTGGTGGTCCATGTTAGTGTCCTAGACATGCCACAGGATCTCTAAGCATGATTCGTGTGTGAATAAAATCAAAAATAAGTTGCGGATGACTTACATTGATCGGCTTGAGTTCAAAACTTTTATGAATGTTGAAGCTTCTAAACTCATGGGTGAGTATCCCTATCACCTTCATTTGACTCCCATATGTGCTAGTAAGAACAAATGAAACAAATTTTATCTCTCAAGGAGAAGCAATTTGTCCAAGAGAGAGGGAAGCAATCGGCCAAAATAAAGATTAAAGGCCACTCGGCCAATTCTTCAAAAGGAAAGAGGCAAATTGCCTCTCTTCTTTCGGCCAAAAGGAAAATCACAGGTCAATGGCTTTTTTTTCTTTGCTTTTTCGGCCAATCAGGTCAGTGGCCACTTTGGCCATATTAAAAGAAAAGGCAAAATGCCTTTTCCCTTTTTTTTGAAAAGTAAAAAACAATTGATGCTTTTAAGGCAAAAGTCAGAGAGTTTTTTACTTCTCATTCCGCCTATTGCTTTTTCATTCGGCCAATGTCTATTCATTCGGCCAAGGAGAGAGATAAAAAAAAAAAGGAATTTCCAAAATTCATTTTTAATATATATTTTGTTAATTGGTGAAATGGGTAAGTAAAATCCAATTTATTACCCAACAACTTCCATCAATAAATAACTAGTTGATGTAAGTGAGTGGGTCCACCACATTGAATTCAAAATTCAAATTACTTACACAACACACTTGGGCTCAGATTCGTTTAATCCGATTAAACAAATTTTTCCGTCGCGACGCAATTAATTTAATTTAATTAAATAATTATGCCTCGCAAAATTATCATTAAAGTCGCTCACGAATTAATTCCAAATTAATTTGTTCGCTAGAATTAAGATCCAATTTAATTCCGCGTTGAAATCCAATTTCAATCAATATATCTAATATATTATTTTAGCTCAATTAAATAAATTAAATAGTAAAATATAATTTAACTATAAAATTTATTTTACCGATTAATTCCAAATTAATCGCGTTCTCTCCTCTCGACGAATTTAATCCCAGATAAATTCTCGACGCAATTAATCCAAGTTTAATTCTTTCTCTGATAATTAATCCCAATTAATTCTTGCCGTACCCAGATTAATTTTCTCTCTCTAATTAATCCCAGATTAATATTCTCTCTCTTAATTAATCCCAGATTAATATTGTTCGAGTCAAATATCATCAGTGAATCTTTGGGATGCGCCCCAAGAGATCCCTGGATATGTTGATAGTAAATTCGGTCATCGGACTATCCGAAAACGTGCGTACCCAGTACCACGTCTTTACCGATTTACAAGACATGGTTGACTTCTAGCAAAGCACTGTGCCTACCCAATTCTCCAGAAATATTCTTCTACGGAATACACGATCTTTGTCAGGGGTAGTGTACGTAGTATTGCGTATTACGATCCAATATCGGATGTCAGATGCTAGGCCTGGGGCTGGAGTTGTGTCTGCCCCGTACGAAGCATATATTGGATCACTAGCAACTAGTCTCTTTATGATCGGCTCATGAACTAGTCATACTTCCCCGATGGCTACAACACTTAGAGTACCAGTTCTGTATCCTTGTGTGATCATCATCTCCATATGACTGAAGTGATACTTCCATCTTAAAAACACATCCAATACACTACGATTCTCAGTATACCCAGAAGAGTCGTACATAGAACCTGTTAAAGCTCTGGACGACCAAAACCAAAGTATACTGATTGTCGCAAGTATTAGCGATGCAAGTCTCAAGTTAAGACCAAATACACCTACCCTGATTCGGATTCCCATAGACACATAGTCATACTACCAATGGGATTCCGAGGGATCTATCCAGAGCAAATCTGTTTCCGTACCATCGGTAAACAGAACCTCCTATTACACTTGCATGAGTATCAAATACCCAAATATATGAGAACTATGCCGTTCCATAACACGCACAAGTGTAATACTAGCCTATTCCGCATTATCGGTGTCCACTCTCGATAATACTACGACTAGGGATATTAATGATTAAACCTTAGTGGATTAATACTGACTCATATCTTATTAATCTGGTACTAATCATATGGACTTTTATCATTTATATATCCAGGTAATCCAATTACAAATGATAAAAGAGCAATTTCCTTTGTCACATAGTTAATTTGTACAACAACACCATGTTCTGTATAAATAGTGATGTCATGGGTCATAATTGTCCAACAATCTCCCACTTGGCCTATAGCCAATCACTCAAGTGTCCTACACGTGAACTATGTACGGGTCTCTCAAACTTCTGCTGAGAAACAGCTTTTGTCAGCGGATTTACAAGGTTATCATCTGATGCGATTTATTCAATCATCACATCGCCACGATGTATGATCTTACGAATCAGATGAAATAGTTGAAGTATATACTTGGATCATTGATGAGACCGTGGTTCTTTAGCCTGTGCTGCAGCCTAACTCAGCTGCTAACAGAACTACTCATAATCCAATTAGGATTATTTAGATCCAAAATGCTTCTATTGCTACCTCAGCTGCATCAATTTTCCGCTCTTGTTGTTTATTCGGCAACAGTATCTTGCTTAGAAGATTTCCAGCTCACTGTTCCGTTATTCAAACTATATATGTACCCTTATTACGACTTACAGTCATTTTTATCGGTTTGGAAACTTGCAGTGGTGAACCCAGTTTCCTCAAGTTCTTCTTCTCCATAAATTAAGAAAGTATCCTTAGTTTGTCTAAGATACTTAAGGATGTTCTAAACATCAATCCAGTGACCATCACCTGGATTGGCCTGATTGCGTCTATATATGCTCAAAGCATACGAGACATCAGGTCACGTACATTTCAAAACGTACGAACACTGAGAGAGTGTCAGCAGCTTTCTATATCTATCCCAGTAGATCTTTATTCCTAGAATAAAGCCTGCTTCTCCCATGTATTCCATGGAGATTTTTCATGAAAGCCAAGCTTTCACCGATTTTAGTATGGAAATATTATTGCTAAGGAGCAATACATCATCAACTTATAGGATATTCATTGTCAGTGTGCTCCCACTAACCTTCTTATATACACAAGAATTATCTTTGTTTTGAATTAAACCATATACCATTATGATTACATCAAAACGCTGGTTCCAAGAACGCAATGATTGCTTCAATCCATAAATGAATCAATTTAACTTGCAAACCTTGTTTGCATATTTTGGCACGATAAAACCGTCAGGATATTGCATACAAACATCCTCCAAAAGGTTTCCGTTAAGGAAAGCGATTTTGGCGTTCAACCGTCATATTTCATAAACGAAATATACAGTTATAGCAAGCATTATCCGAATGGATTTAATCATGGCAACATGTGAAAAATTTTCGTCGCAGTCGACATTATGTCTTGGACGATACCATTTCTTTACAAGCTTAGCTGTGTACATTTGTATGTTGCCATCCATGTATGTCTTCCTTGAAGACTCATATAGTACCATTCAACACAATGACTTCTGGTACATCAACCAGTATCTAAACTTGGTTGATATACATGGAATCCATTTCGAATTTCATGGCACTTTGCCATAAAATGAGTCGATACCCTGTATCACATCCTCATACGTAGTTGGTTTGTCTTCCTCAATAAGATTGACATCTTCATGAGGTGAGATCAGAAACCCATACCTCCCAGGATGTTTTCTGACTCTCTCCGACCTACGCGGTTCTTGTGTATTCGAAGATTTTTGGTACAGTTTCATCCCTGATGAACTGTTGGTGTTCCGTG
The DNA here is from genome assembly GCA_019454045.1 of Zanthoxylum bungeanum. Taxonomy (NCBI): domain Eukaryota; kingdom Viridiplantae; phylum Streptophyta; class Magnoliopsida; order Sapindales; family Rutaceae; genus Zanthoxylum; species Zanthoxylum bungeanum. The sequence continues at coordinate 13,325 of SKCR01054409.1, read as the reverse complement.
ATGACTTGGTGCCTGGAACAGTATTACTCTGATTTTCATCGAGTTTTACTTTCCTCCCACTTACCACTACATATAGGAATTCCTTTTAGGAAAATCGCATGGAGAGCAACAATTACATTGTTCTCTTGTGATTTGTATAAGTACTATACTTTGGTTTCCCTAGGACAACCAATTACAAATAGGCAATTATCCGAATCGGGTTCTAGTTTGGTATCATCCAAACGTATGCCCAGCATTCCCAAATCTTCAGGAATGAGAAACTCGATTTCTTTCCTGTTAATATCTAATATGAAGTCTGTCTAACAGATTTTCATGGAACCTTATTCAAAATAAGTATTGCATTGTTCAATGCGTATCCTTAGAAAGAAATTGGTAGCTCAGAGCGACTCATCAGTTTAAGTATTGTCCATCATGGTCTGACCGCAATGTTCTAATACTTTACCGGTCTGTTTTTCTTACTTCGTGTCGAAACTCTTTGAATTACTCAAAAGTTTCTGACTTGTGTTTCATAAGATACACATAACCGCAACGCGATGCCACATCCGTAAAGGTTACGAAGTATTCATATCCACTTATATCCTAGCTAGACATGGGCCCACTTAAGTCACTATGAACGAGGGCTAACAGATCGGTGGCACTTGCACTTTTACCAAGTAAAAGATGTTTTAGGCACTTTGCCTAATAAACTAGATTCGTAGACATCATTTGAATTAGGATCAAATCTGTCCTAGTATCCACTCTTCGAAAGTGTGGATATACGAGTCTTGTTAATGTGTCCCAGACAACAATGTCATTTTTAAGTCTCAACAGATTTACTCAATTTGAGCTATTTGTTTGTCATATTATATGTATGAGATTCATTTATATTCAAAATATAAAGACCATTATTTACATCTAATGTAGATATCTCGATATCATCTTTATAAACAAAACACCTTGTGTTCTGGAACATAAAGGTATACCCGCAATGGGTTAAACTAGATACAGAGATAATGTTCATAGTCAAACTAGATACATTGTAACAGTCCTCTAATTTAAGTACATGCCCAAAAGGCAGTTCCAAAAGTTAGGTTCCTACGGCCAAAACAGCGACTCTCGTCCTGCTTCCGACTTGTAGGTCGATCTCATCTGAAGCTAGTTTCCTGCTTATCAGCAGATCCCGCACATCAGTACATATATTCATGTACTACATCTAGTATCAAAAATCCAATTTTAAAACCATTAGTGAACATGTTTATAACAAACATTCTTGAAGCTGGAACCTAGTCCCGTTTTCACTTCCTTCATGTCTGCCTTGTCCATACGGCAGTCACACTTCTAGTGACCCCGTTTGCCACAGTTTAGGCAGATAACTTGGGATATGTCCTTTTAAGAAGCTCTAGCTATGCATAACAGATTGAGCACTAAAGTTATCATCACAATGAGTCTTCCTAAGCTCATGCTCTACTATTTGCTCAACTCCGGGCTCATGCTCAAGAGGGTTCTCTATCAAATAGAATAATTTCTCAGCTCCCAGGATTATCCTGAAGTTTTATTCCCAATATGAAAATTATAGCCGTTTAAATACATTTTCACCCAGGATTATGTTCTAAACTCTAATCTTTCAGTCATCTTGATTGCTATAGTCCAACTATCCAATCAACAATTTCAGTTACAATTAAATATAATGATTATTATAGTCTAACTATATAATCAACTACAATTGATTGGTTACATTCAAATGTATTAATTACTATAATCCAATTATATAACCAACTACAAATGAAGTAGTTTGAATACAGTCCAACTGTTAAATTAAAACAACAATTTAATATTAGTCCAACTAATATATTTATAAATAATTAATGATGAAAAATGAAATGAGCGTGTATTGGCAAGTATCTAAACGAAATTGCAAATTTAATACTTGCCTTTCACTATTTTTCGACGAGCCTCTAACCCTCTGTGGAGTACTCGGAAAACCTAGTTTCCTAGTGGGCTAGGATCCCGTTAAATAACACATAACCTTGACTTTGGCCAACAAGCTGTATGATATTTAACTAGGTAGATCTCTAAGATCAATTGGATCTCATCCAATTCCTAGATCCGGTAGGTGGACCTCCAAGTCCGAAAAATATATATAATATATATGCCAATATATCCAATATATTTTCCTATCATTTTCCTCTGAATCAACTAAGCATTGGCTTTGGCACAACAAGCTTAATGATTCCAGTTAAACGGGACCCATTGACAATGGGAAAGCTTCGTAATCGAGGCCGATGAACAAGAAGTGACCTTGACTTTGGCCAACAAATCACAACTTGCCCAAGGCATATGATATGGAACAAAGCCTTCAGGATTCAAACACATCCGCGATGGACAAAGGTCTTGACTTTGGCCAACAAACCAGTGCTAATCTTGGATTTTGAGAATGAATCACTCAATGGAAGAAATAACGCTTAATATAAAATGAGGGTTTTTGTCGCAATTTGGCAACCAATTTATTATCTTTAATTAGGTCTCATCATACACCCTTAAGCATGCATTCTAAAAGCATAATAAGGCGCGAATAAAATTGATAATGATATGCGGATGGATATATGATACATTTTATTCCTAGAACAAATCTCTCTCTTTCCTCTCTCCCGCTAGCACTATTAATACTTCTACCCAATTACATAACACTTCTAAAGAAACCTCATTTACATTGAGGGGAATTGGTGAGAAGAGAAATACAATGAGAAAAGAGGTAATAGGCTGGACACACAGGTCCAATTTTATAAATTCTAAATCTATTACAACAATTTCCAAAATTGCCCCCACCCTTCTAATATCCATCAGATATACATTATTCATACATACATCCAAGTATTCACACAAAGCATGTTATTCAATCAATCTAATCCAATTAATTAATCTTTGATTAATGACCATCCAATTTTCATACAACGATTTGATTTGCGCGAGTCAAACTCGTTTAAGAATAAATACTCAAAGTACGTATTCTTGAATTATATCGAACTACAATTTTAAATCCAATTTAAATTGTATCCAATACTAATTCATATTTAATTCCAAATTAAATAATTACACTTATTTATGTGCCTTAAAGACTTGGATTCCAAATCCAATCTTAATGGGTCTCAAAGGCCTAATTAGTATCCAATACTATTCAATTAAAGTCTAATGGGCTTTTAATTAATTCTTTAGGCTTGGGCTTTTGGCCAAAATGGATCTAACCCATAATGCCTAGGCCCAATAGGAATCACCCTATGCCATAGAATCAATTTTGGCCCATTAGACCCAATTAAATTATTAAAGGCCCAAATGTTATATTTTGGACTTTATGGAAATGGTTTAGGCCCAAATATAATCCAAGACTAAAATTTGGCCCAACCAAGCCCATTAGCCCAAATACAACAAATTAAATTAATACATTGTTCCAAATTACATATTAATTCAATTCAAGTGTAATTAGTACAATTAATCAATTAATCTAATATTTCCAAAATACCAATTAATTTAATTAATTATACTTAACATTTTAATTTATGTCAAACACAAATTAAAGCACAATCAATTCATTCCAACATGCTTCATAGTCACGGCAAAACATGAAATTAACATCCAATTTTGATTTCAATCTAATTAAATCAACAATTAACTTTCAATTTCATGTGAATCAACATATCAAATTGTCTAATTCAAAATTAACCATGAGCTTCCTAGGGTAATTTTCGGCCAAGCACGGATTTGGGGATTTTTGATCTAATCAATTTATCACAAATCCAATGATATACAAATCAAATTCAACATCATATAAACTCAACCAAACAATCAATTTAGGAAAAATCAAGCTCTAAGCATAAAATCCCAAATTAAAGTCCATAAACCCTAGAAATTAAATCAAGCTTAGATCTCGCTCTGATACCATTATTAGTGTCCTAGACATGCCACGGGATCTCTAAGCGTGATTTGTGTGTGAATAAAATCAAAAATAAGTTACGGAGGACTTACATTGATCGGCTTGAGTTCAAAACTTTTATGGATATTGAAGCTTCCAAGCTCAAGGGTGAGTATCTCTATCACCTTCATTTGACTCTCATATATACTAGCAAGAACAAATTGAATAAATTTTATCTCATAAGGAGAAGCAAAATCGGCCAAAATAAAGATTAAAGGCCACTCGGCCAATTCTTCAAAAGGAAAGAGGCAAATTGCCTCTCTTCTTTCGGCCAAAAGGAAAATCACAGGTCAATGGCCTTTTTTTTTCTTTGCTTTTTCGGCCAATCAGGTCAGTGGCCACTTTGGCCATATTAAAAGAAAAGGCAAAATGCATTTTCCCGTTTTTTTGAAAAGTAAAAAACAAATGATGCTTTTCAGCCTTTTAAGGCAAAAGTCAGAGAATTTTTTACTTCTCATTCGGCCTATTGCTTTTTCATTCGGCCAATGTCTATTTCATTCGGCCAATGTGCAAGGTGAGAGAGAGAAAAAAAAAAAGAATTTCCAAAATTCATTTTTAATATATATTTTGTTGGTTGTGAAATGGGTAAGTAAAATCCAATTTATTACCCAATAACTTCCCTCAACAAATGACTAGTTGATGTAAGTGAGTGAGTCTCACCCATAAAATAAATTCAAAATTCAAATTACTTACACAACACACTTTGGGTTCGGATTCGTTTAATCAGATTAAACGAATTTTTCCGTCGTGACGCAATTAAATCTAATTTAATTAAATAATTATGCCTCACAAAATTATCATTAAAGTCGCTCAAGGATTAATTACAAATTAATTTGTTCGCTAAAATTAAGATCCAATTTAATTCCGCGTTGAAATCCAATTTCAATCAATATAGCTAATATTTTACTTTAGCCCAATTAAATAAATTAAATAGTAAAATCTAATTTAACTATTAAATTATTTTACCGATTAATTCCAAATTAATCGCGTTCTCTCCTCTCGACGAATTTAATCCCAGATAAATTCTCGACGCAATTAATCTAAGATTAATTCTTTCTCTGATAATTAATCCCAGATTAATTCTTACCGTAATTAATCCCAGATTAATTTTCCCTCTCTAAATTAATCCCAGATTAATATTCTCTCTCTTAATTAATTTTAAATTAATATTGTTCGAGTCAAATATCATCAGTGAATCTTTGAGATGCGACTTAATTTTAAATTAATATTGTTCGAGTCAAATATCATCGGTGAATCTTTGAGATGCGACCCAAGAGATCCATGGATATGTTGGCAGTAAATTCGGTCATCGGACTATCCGAAAACGTGCGTACCCAGTACCGCGTCTTTACCGATTTACAAGACATGGTTGGCTTCTAGCAAAGCACCGTGCCTACCCAATTCTCCAGAAATATTCTTCTACGGAATACAAGATCTTTGTCAGGCGTAGTATACGTAGTATTGCGTATTACGGTCCAATATCGGATGTCACATGCTAGGCATGGGGCTGGAGTTGTGTTTGCCCCGTACGAAGCATATATCAGATCACTAGCAACTAGTCTCTTTATGATCGGAAAGTCATGAACTAGTCATACTTCCCCGATGGCTACAATACTTAGAGTACCAGTTCTGTATCCTTGCGTGATCATCATCTCCATATGACTGAAGTGATACTTTCATCTTGACATCACATCCAATACACTACGATTCTCAGTATACCCAGAAGAGGCGTACACAGAACCTGTTAAAGCCCTGGACGACCAAAACCAAAGTATACTGATTGTCGCAAGTATTAGCAAGTCTCAGGTTAAGACCAAATACACTTACCCTGATTCAGATTCCCATAGACCCATAGTCATACTACCAATGGGATTCCGAGGGGTCTATCCAGAGCGAAGCTTGTTTCCGTACCATCGGTAAATAGAACCTCCTATTACAATTGCATGAGTATCTAATACCCAAATATATGAGAACTATGCCGTTACGCTTCCATAACACCAACAAGTGTAATACTAGCATATCCGCATTATCGGTGTCCAGTCTCAATAATACTACGACTAGGGATATTTAATGATTAAACCTTAGTGGATTAAAACTGTCTCATATCTTATTAATCTTATACTAATCATATGGACTTTTATCATTTATATATCCAGGTAATCCAATTACAAATGATAAAAAAGCAATTTCCTTTGCCACATAGTTAATTTGTACAACAACACCATGTTATGTACAAATAGTGATGCTATGGGTCATAATTGTCCAACAGTCCAACCTCCAAAGGTTCAGGTTCTTGAATGTTCATGTTGATCATGTTGAGATCTAATATAGGTCCCAAGATCAACAAATCAAGCACAAAATTCGTATGAACACATCAAAGGAGTAAGGGCGGAATCATATACTCACAATGATTGGATTTGATGCAAAGAACAAGATGCGTTTTTGCCTTGTTGAAGCTCGGTTTTGGACTCCATTGAGCTGCTGTGATGCTCGGTTGGGGCTGTTTTGATGCCTTCAAAATTCGGCCATGGGAGACCTCCATTGAAGCTCCAAGCTTCAAGCTCCAATAATGGATTCCAAGCTCATAAATTCGTTTCCCTATCACCTATGTATAACCCAAGGTGTGCTAGCACTTGTCATCTTCTTCTTGCAATTTTTGGCCTTGCCAAAAACTTGAAAAAGAGATGAAGAAATTCGGTCATGGACCAAGAGAGAGAGAGAAACGATTTTGGCTCCATGAAGAAACCCTAAAACCGTGAATCTCAAGAGAAAGAGAAAATGTAAATGCTTTTTATATTTTCCAAAAATTTTAATAAAAGCATTTACCACATTTTACTTTCAAAAAGCAAAGTCAAAAGGTCAAAAGCAAAAAGCAATAATGCCTTTCCATCACCTTTCACTTTTTACATCAAGTCACTTTAATAAAGTGACAACATTTCATGTCACATCACATCACTCAAAGTGACAAGTGATTTGACAATTGATGCGACTAGCGATTTGACGCTTGATGTGACTTGCGTGCCGCGCTCGAATTCGAAATGCGAATGTGCTCGCAATCACTCTCGGGCTCGGGTTCGCTAATTCCAAATTAATGAATTTTCCGTCGAGCCGTAATTAAATAATTACGCCTAGCGAAATCACTATTCACGTCGCTAACGAATTAATTCTAAATTAATTCGTTTGCCCGAATTAAAATCCAATTTTAATTCCGCGTCGAAATCCAATTTCATACAATATATCGAATATATTATTTTATCGATTAATTCCAAATTAATCGTTCTCTCTCTTTAATTAATATTTTATCCCAGAGAAAATATCTCCGCAATTAATCCCAGATTAATTTTCTCTCTCTAGTAATTAATCTTCTCTCTTTACTAATTAATCCCAGATTAATCATAGTGCGAGTTATACATCATCGGTGAATCTTCAGGAAGCGACCCATGAGATCTCCGGATATGTTGGCAGTAAATACGGTCGTCGGACTGTCCGAACACGTAAGTACCTCGTACTACGTTTATACCGATTTACAAGACAAGGTTGGCTTCTAGCAAAGCGCCATGCCTACCCAATTCTCCAGAAATATTCTTACAGGAATATATAGATCTGTATCAAGCGTAGTAAACCGTAGTATTGCGTATATCAGCCCAGTATCGGATAGTCACGTGCTAGGGCTGGGCTGGATAAGTGTCTGCCCCGTCCGAAGCACATGCCGGATGTCTGGTAACTAGTCTCTATAATCGGATATACATGACCTTGTCATAATATCCCGATGGCCGGCCAGCACTTAAGAGCACTAATACCGTATCCTGCGTGACATCATCTCCACTATAACTGGAGTGATACTTCCGTCTTGACATCACACCCAATACACTACGACTCTCTGATAAACCCAGAAGTGGTGTACACAGAACCAGTTAAAGCCCTGTACCACCAAGACCAAGTCTACCGATTATCGCAAGTATTAGCGATGTAAGTCTCAGGTTAAGACTATACACAACTACCTTGATTTTGGCCTCCCATAGACACATAGTCATAATACCAATGGGATTCCGAGGGGTCTTTCCAGAGCGAAGCTGTTTCCCATACCATCGGTGAAACACGACCTCCTATCGCACTTGCATAAGTATCCGATACTTATATATATGAGTACTATGCCGTTGTGCCCTCACAACGCACACAAGTGCAATACTAGCCTATTCCGCATTATCGATGTCCAGTCTCGATAATACTCCGGCTATGGATATTTAATGATTAAACCTTCGGGGACTGATACTGTCTCATATCATTCTCAGTCCAGGAACTAATCATAGGGACCTCTCTTCATTTATATATCTATGGTGATCTAATCACAAATGATGAGAGTGCAATTTCCTTGTCACATAGTTAATTTGCTACAACAACACAATGATCTGTGCAAATAGTGACGCTATGGGTCATTTTGTCCAACAATCTCCCACTTGGCACATAGCCAGTCACTCAAGTGTCCTACACCTGAACTATGTACGGTTGGCTCAAACTGCTGAGAAATGCATTCGTCAGCGGATTTGCATGATTATCATCTTGATGCGATTTATTCGATCATCACATCGCCGCGATATATGATCCGAATAAATCAGATGAGTATCTAAGTATGTATATGGATCGTTGATGAGACCATTAATTCTTTAGCCTGTGCTGACGCCTAGCTCAGCTGCTAACAGAACTATATCTAATCTAATTAGATTTGTATCGACCCAAATGACTTCTATTGCTGCTTCAGCTGCAGCAACAACCCGCATTTGTTGTTTATTCGGTAACAGTATCTTACTTGGAAGATTTCCAGCTCACTGTACCGTTATTCAAACTATATAGTACCGTTTGCAACTTTTAGTCGGCTTTATCGGTTATAGGAAACTTGCTGCAGTGACCCCAGTCACTTCAAGTTCTCCTTCTCCATAGACTAAGACAGCATCCTTAGTTCTCTAAGATACTAACGGATGTTCTTAACATCAATCCAGTGACTATCACTCGGATCGGCCTGTTTGTGAATCCATATGCTCAAAGCGTATGATACACCAGGTCTCGTACATTTTTCAATGTACGGTTTCTAGGAGAGTATTGCGAAAGCCAAGCTTTCGCCGATATTTATTTTATGGGAATATCATTTCCAAGAAATGACGTATTATCATTATTTTATAGGACAGCCACTATCAGTGCGCTCCCACTAACCTTCATATATATACACTAGAATTATTTTCGTTTTGAATTAAATCATACATCATTATGATTATATCAGAACGATAATTCCAAGAACCTAATGCTTGCTTCAATCATATCATGGATCGAATAATCTGCATTATCCAAATGGATTTACCGTGGCAACAGGTAAAAGGTTGAATCGTAATCAACACAATGTTTATAACGATACCTTTCCGTTAAAGCCTAGCTCTATACGTTGGTATGTTGTCTTCCATGTATGTCTTCCTAGAAGACATATAGTACCAATGGGCACAATGCCTTTGTGGTACATCAACTAGTATCCAAACTGGTTGATATACATGGAATCCATTTCGGATTACATGACACTTTGCCATAATTAGGGAGTTGATACCTTGTATCACTTCCTCATACGTAGTCAGTTAGTATTCCTCATAAGATAGACATCTTTATGAGGTGCGATCAGAAACCCATACCCCAGGTTGTTTTCTGACTCTATCCGACCTACGCGGTTCTTGTGTATTCGAAGATTAATGGTAATAGTCTCATCCTGGATGACTATTCATGTTCCATTAAGATTCAGTGCCTTAAACAGTATTACTTCTCGATCCGATTTCATCGAGTTATACTATCCTCCCACTTACCACTGCATATCGGTATTCCTTTCAGGAAAATCGTATGGTGAGTAACAATCTAATTGTTCTCTTGTGAGATGTATAAGTACAATACTTATGGTATCCCTTGAAGGGGTTATTTATGGGGTGAGTCCGGTAACGCAGCGGAAGCGGTGAAAATCCGATTTTCAGATTTCAAAACTTTTTCTCGGATAAATTAAATAAACATATTTATTTAATATTCCAATAATCAAATTATGAAAATAAATTCAATAAAACAATTTTAAGTGAATTTACCGAAATACCTTGCTTTGTATTTTTTGTCCGTTTTAGTCCGAAATTGATCCAATCAATTTTGAATGATTCTAAATCATTTCTAGATGAACTTATGATGTTCAAAACATCAAAACACCAAAGCAACCAAAATCCCCAATTTCCCTTCACATTGCCGAGAGCACCATTTGGTTCCAAGATTGACCATTTGGTCATTTCATGCTTCAAAACTCATCCAAATGAAATCCAATCAACATGAAACTTTGCATGCATCATATACACACCCAAATGCTCAACATATATGAAATCCCCCAAATTTGGAATAGGTTATAAACCCTAATTTTTCAATTTCCACAAATTGGGGAAATTAGGCCATTTACATTAAATCAAATGTTTCAATCATCAATCTTTCAACTAATTCAAGTCTCAACACAATGAAACAACTCAAGATCAAATCTAGGTCATTTAAGAGTGGGTCAACAACTCTAGAATAGCAACATGGTTTCATAAACCTTAAAAGAATACATATAACTACACTAGTTACTTTCTTTGTTCATCATACATGCTCAACACTTTCAAACAAATTCCCATCATCAAAAACACAAGAAATAAAGAAAAGAATAACTTAAGAAACTCATAAGATGTAGCCTAGATCCTAAGGAACAAATTCCTTCTAATAGTAAGTTTAAGAAACTTACAAAATCCAAGCTTTTTCTTTAAGTTTATTTTTTCTCCTTCACTTTCTTTCTTTCTTCTTTCTTCAATGGAGTTTTTGTTTTTGGTAAAGTGTATTAGGTTTTGTGAAATGAAAAATGAAAAACAATTATATGTGTAACAATTACACCTTGGCCGAAATTTTAAGCCAAATTCAAGAAATTGTAATTTCATTTTCATTTCAATTATCATAATGTCAACTTGCACAAATATCTTATAAACTACTTTATTAGATATTTATCTTGGTCAACAAATGCAACTAATGTCATTTACTTTAATTATCCTAACATAAGATATTTATATTTTAATTAATTTAATCATTTAACAATTAAATAATTAAATAATTAATCAAATACAAATATATTAAATATATGTACAATATTTACATTAAATATTAAAAACATATATTCATTTAGGAAATAAGTCAAATAACTCATTTTGACTATTAATTAATGTGTATTTAAATTAATCAAGTATTAAATGTAAATACACAATAATTAAGGAAATGACTATCTAGTCTCTTTAGCATGTATCATGCGTTTAACTATTAAATGACTTTATAAATAATCAATATTATTTATTTATGTTGCTCTAGTGCTCAACGAGTATGTTTCATTATTGAGACTCTCTAGGTTCAGGTATATCCGTCACGAAATCAAATTTCATGTCCATAATCTATCCACCCGTAGATTATGACGATCACGGATAATCTCGCTAAACCATACAGGTCGAGGTCATCGCAAATGTATAATTCCTCCTCCGTCACAGGTATCCGGATAAATCCCAGAGATATAGATATGAACGTCAAATCTCTATCGGGATTATCCAGTCGACTATTTTATTAGCAATCTCAAAAAGAATGTTTAGAACTAGATTCTAAACTTACCACGGGCCCATGGTTTTATCTGATTGCTAATCATATGGACTACCTATGCTCTGGTACACAGAACTGACGGATCCTATCTTGACACACATAGGACACCCTGAGGATCTGTCTACACCCAACGAACAGGCGGAGGTCTGATCTAAATAGATCGGTGACGTGACTGCCATCTAAGTGTAGAAGATGTCTCATGTGCCCACAATGGCATCTCAAGTCTAAGAATCACAAGTGCTACTCAACCCGAGAAGATTCTTATTGACGCTGGTGTACCATCCATTAAGAATCTTCGGTGAGTCGTTCAGTGTTTATCCACTATAAACACCTACATGTCTATACTAGTCTCCAAGACTTATGGTTCATTGAGAAACCATTGGAATCATATATTCCAGTATACGACATGTACCGGTCTCAACGGGTTTACTATACTGACCAAGTAGTGTAAACCTTGACCAGGAACTGTCTGAGAATGACAACGTCATGATACGACTCAATGTCCGTTGCGACGCTTTTGCAACTGTACCATGACTAATCATTCTAGGGTCATTACATCTTTTACCATATAAAAGATTAGATTATATTATAGAAACTGCATATATTATTACTAATATATAATGTTTTACAGAAGTATTTAACAAAATACAACCGGGAATTGGCGCTCTGAGCACCAACCCCTACAAAATCTCCCACTTGCTCTAGTGCCAATATCGATTGTATCTAATACCCATCGACTCCATGTCTTTATCAAATAATTCGGAGGTATTGGCCTTCGTCAGCGGGTCTGCTACATTGTCTTCACTCGGTACCTTGCACACGACAATATCCCCTCGCGACCGATCTCTCGAATGATGTGGTACTTGCGTTCCACATGCTTCGACTTCTGATGCGCCCTCGGTTCTTTGCTTGCGCAATGGCTCCATTATTATCACAGTATAACGGAATCGCATTCTCGATACTTGGGACAACTTCCCAATTCTGTGATAAAGTTCTTTATCCACATAGCCTCTTTTGCGGCTTCAGAAGCTGCAATATATTCCGCCCCAGTGGTGGAATCAGCTGTGTAGATCCCTGTTTGGAACTCTTCCAACATACTGCACCTCGTTAAGGGGAAAGACAAATCCAGATGTAGACTTTTCTATCATCGGATCCGATTGAAAATCGGAGTCTGTATACCCATTAACCTGCAGTTCGTTTCCTCCATATATTATTTAACTTATCCTTAGTACCTTTAAGATACTTTAGGATATGTTTAATGGCCATCCAATGGTCATTACCTGGATTGGACTGATATCGCTAGTTACCTAACAGCGAAACTGATATCAGGCTCGTACATAACATGGCATACATTATGCTGTTGGATAATATGACCCATAGCGTCACTATTTGCACAGAACATTGTGTTGCTGTAGCAAAATTAACTATGTAACAAGGAAATTGCACTCTCATCATTTGTGATTAGATCACCTTAGATATAAATGAAGAGAGGTCCCTATGATTAGTTCCTGGATTGAGATGTATGAGACAGTATCAGTCCACGAAGGATTAATCATTAAATATCCCTAGCCGTAGTATTATCGAGACTGGACATCGATAATGCGGAATAGGCTAGTATTGCACTTGTATGCGTTGTGAGGGGCACAACGGCCATAGTTCTCATATATATAAGGTTGGATACTTATGCAAGTGCGATAGGAGGTCGTGT